>JAPPVO010000002.1:183055673-183127749 GCA_030407325.1 Camellia japonica | reverse complement strand
CCCTATGTTCTTGACCCGGATTAGAAAGAAAACGACTCACCACGCCAACGGCGTAAGCAATATCCAGCTTTGTACAAACCATGGCGTACATCAAAGAACCAACTGCTGAAGCATAAGGAACTTTCAACATCTCTTCTTTGTCTTTCTCACTTGTAGGATATTGATTCGAACTAAGCTTAAAGTGACTTGCAAGTGGACAACCAACCGGCTTTGCTTTATTCATATTAAACCTCTCAAGAACTTTCTCAATGTAGCTTTCTTGAGACAATCAAATCAGCTCCTCTTTGCGATCACGAATAATTTTCATACCAAGTATTTGCTTTGCCAGTCCCAAATCTTTCATAGCAAAAGACTTGCTCAGCTCTAATTTCAACCTGTTAATCATGGTGGAATCTTGACCCACAATTAACATGTCATCAACATAAAGCAAAAGAATAATAAATTTGTCATCTGGAAAATTTTTCACAAACACACAATGGTCAGAAGTAGTTTTAGAAAAACCATTATTCATCATAAAATAGTCAAATTTTTTGTACCAATGATGCGGCGCTTGCTTGAGACCATACAAACTTTTCTTCAATTTGCAAACAAATTTCTCTTTCCCTTTTTCCACAAAACCTTCCGGTTGCTCCATGTAAATTTCTTCTTCAAGATCACCATGAAGAAATGCAGTCTTCACATCAAGTTGCTCAGCTTCAAGGTTCATACTTGCAGTCATGCCAAGTACAACCCGAATAGAAGACATCTTCACAACCGGCGAGAAAATCTCATCAAAGTCAATACCTTTCTTTTGCCCAAAGCCTTTCATAACAAGACGTGCTTTGTACCTCAGATTCTTACTATCATTCTTCAATTTAAAAACCCACTTATTTTTCAGAATTTTCCTCCCCTTAGGCAACTTCACTAAATCATAAGTGTGATTTTCAAGTAAGGAATTCATCTCATTTTCCATTGCCTTTTTCCAATCATCTTTTTTTGTATGCTCAATTGCTTCTTGATAGCTCTCAGGCTCCCCTTGATCGGAAATCAACACAAATTCATTAGGAGGATACTTTCTCGAAGATTGTCGGTCTCTTGTAGATTTCCTCAACTCAAGTTGTGGTGGCGGTTCTTGAATTGGATGCTCTTCCTCAATTTATGGCTCAACTTCATTAGGATTAGCATCATCCTCCATATCTTCAATAGGTGGCTGCACATCTCCTCCATTTTCATCATTCACCAAAGATGAAGGAGATAAATCCATGTCAATGAGATCACTAGTTTTTGGCTCCGGTTGATCACCTTTGCCAAAATCTTCAATTGTTTGGTCTTCAAGAAACACAACATCACGGTTTCGAATAACTTTCTTGTCGACCGGATCCCACAATCTATACCCGAATTCATTACGCCCATAGCCAAGAAAAATACATTGTCTTGACTTACTATCAAGCTTGGACCTCTCATCCTTTGGAATGTGAACAAAAGCTCGGCAACCAAACACTCTCAAGTGCTCATAAGACATATCTTTGCTAGTCCAAACTCTTTCAGGAACATCACCATTCAAAGGATAGCAAGGAGACAAATTGATCACGTCAACCGTTGTACTCATTGCCTCACCCCAAAAGGATCTTGGCAATTTAGCTTGTGAAAGCAAACACCTTGTTCTTTCCACAATGGTGCGGTTCATCCTCTCGACAACGCCATTTTGTTGAGGAGTCTTCTTAACTATCTTTTGGTGCCGAATACCTTGGCTGCGACAATACTCATCAAATGGCTCAATGTATTCACCACCATTGTCTGATCGGATGCACTTCAATTTCTGCCCTGTTTCTCTTTCAACCATGGCCTGAAAATGCTTAAATACTTCTAGAACTTGATCTTTAGTTTTTAGTAGAAAAACCCAAACTTTCCTTGAATGATCATCAATGAAAGTAACAAAATAAAGTGCACAACTATGTGTTTTAACTTTTAAAGGACCACAAACATCCGAATGAATCAACTCCAAAATATTTTCTTTTTTAGAAACAACATTTTTCTGAAAAAAAACTCTATGTTGTTTACCCGCCAACAATGAACACAAGTTTTAAGATGTGTACCTTTCAAACCGGGTAGAAGCTCTTTCTTGAACAAAACTTGCAGCCCCTTTTCACTCATGTGCCCAAGTCACTTGTGTCACAATTCAGTAGAAGTATCATTTTCAAGTGCATTGACAACACCTTTACAAATTTTTCTTTGCATCGAATAAAGTGTATGAGTCTTCTTGCACTAAGCCACCACCAAAGAACCCTTTGTGAGCTTCCATATTCCATCACCAAATTTGTTGTTAAAGCCTTCATCATCTAGCTTCCCAATAGATATTAAATTGAGGCGAATGTTAGGAACATGCCTCACATCTTTAAGCAACAACTTGCAGCCCAAATTTGTTTCCAAGCAAACATCACCCATGCCAATAATCTTGGACAAACCTTCATTACCCATTCGAACAGAACCATAATCTCCTTTGGTGTAGGTAGTGAAGAAATCAACTCAAGAAGTCACATGAAAAGAAGCACCGGAATCAATCACTCAATTGCTCTCTTGGCCCACAAAATTAATACAATCATCTTCACAAACGACCATGAGATCATCGGTAGTAACTGCCGTTGTCTCTTCTTACTTCTTATCCACACTTTTGTCACGCCTTTTCTTCTTGTTCTTGAGCTTTCGGCATTCTCGCTTCATGTGCCCTTTCTCATGGCAATAATAGCACTCAATGTCTTTCTTTGAAAAAGAACCATCTTTTGATTTGTTACGACTTTGATCACAGCCATGAGGAGTCTTACTCCTCTCCCTTGTTTTGCTTCGGCTTCTCACAACAAATGCTTCTGAATGAGAGGAACTCGCTGATTTTCTTCTAATTTCTTCATTCAACAAGTTATTAGTGACTTGGCCCATTGTGACAACTCCATCAGGTGTCGAATTACTAACCGTTACAACTAAAGTCTCCCAACTTTCAGGCAAAGAACTAAGTAGTATCAAAGCCTGCAACTCATCATCAAAAACAATTTTCATAGAAGCAAGTTGGTTAACAATACTCTTTATTTCATTCAGATGTTCCAGAATAGGGCTGCCCTCTTTATATTTTAAATTAACCAACTTACGAAACAAAAAAAGCTTTATTTGTGGCTGATTTTCTATCATAAAGGCCTTCTAATTTTTTCCATAAATCATGTGCTGAAGTTTCAGTAGCAACATGATGAAACACACTGTCATTAATCCATTGACGGATAACACCAACGGCTTTTCGATTAAGCCTCTTCCATTCATCTTCTTTCATATCATCAGGTTTGCCACTATCACCCTCAATTGACCCATACAAATCTTTACAAAATAATAAATCCTCCATTTTAGATTTTCAAGTTACCCAATTGCTTCCATTGAAGCTAGACATATGACCCACATTCCCCTCTATTGAATTACACAAATAAATAAACCCCAATAAACCGTAAACTCTGATACCAGTTGTTAGGAAAAATATGTGATTCCCTACAAGTAAATCAATCAATGGGAATAAAAACTAATGCGAAAAAATTAAATCAAAAGTAATATAAGAATTTTACGTAGTTCCCTCAATATGAGGTACGTCCACAGGATCGAAAATCCGATTCTACTATCAACTAAATAAGTTTCCAAACGATTACAAACAAGACACGAATGGTCTCACAAACAACCCTTAGGTAAATTCCAAATAATCACAAATAAATAAAGAGAAAATACCTCACCAAATAAATGAATAAAAATCTTCGAAACCAAAATTGAAGAAGATTCAAAATAACGAACCAAATCAGCCGAACACCTGACAATTCTTCAAAGCATCCAATGATTGAAAATCAAGGACTTCCACGCATGAGTCCGAAAAAGGCACCACCGAAGGAAAAAACAATATTAAGCCACTGCTGTCGCTTCTTTTCGGAAGACTGAATAATAAGGCAACTGAATATCACCTTTTTTTTCTTTTTAGGAAAAACCAATACCAAATATATATATATACTAGGGATGACCCGTGCCTGAAGGCACTGCCAATAATTTTTTTAGCATCACGTGCTACGAAACTCAATGGTAATAAATCAAATTCAAAATGGTAATATCATTCCGACTTAAAACTTCACATGAGAAACTGAAATTGCTTCTACATATTGAATAAGCGAAAGCATTTATAAATTTCAAAATGAAAGTCTAAAAAATGAATTATATATTTGAATGTAGCATATGCAAAGAATCTAGAAATATTTGCTAAATTTAAAGTCCAAATAGCAAATTTTAGATTTTTATCCACGTCAAAATGACACATCTATACACTATAGCAAGTTAGAATGGGATAACTTTCAATAAAAGAATGTTATTGAATTAGTATCATAACTGGTAAACCTTTTGCTTTATCAGGTTTAAATTCCTTCAAATGCAGGTCAGTGAACATTTTGATACAAAAGAATCACTCTAGCTAATCCGAAAATAAATAATTTAACATGAGAGAGCCAACCAACGACACACCGGTAGAAGCAACGTAATCCAATGTTTCTAATATGGATCAATGATCTGCAACAAAATCACTCGCTTAAATTCGCTTCAAAAAACCAATAGCTATGAAAAATCACATCAAAATGCATATGAGAAATCGGAATAAATTGTAATGAAGAATAATTGCATCAAAAGAAACTGTAACATGAAAACTCGCATCAAAATACATATGAGAAATAGAAAAATCAATAGTTATGAATTAAGAAGAATTGAGCATAACTATTATGGTCAATTGAATTATGTCATTCAATGGCGAAGTGAGAATAGACATATGTATGCATTACTAAAGTAAACAAATGAATAGAAAAGCAAATAATAGTATAGATAGATCAATTGAGAATGCCGATAAATCATACAAACCTCCAAATAAAATTAAACTCAAATTTTGTAAGGGGAGCGAAAATTTTTTTATTAAGACTTAGAGAGTCTTGTTATAAGGAAGAAGAATTTTTGAAGGCTATAAAACAAAACAAAATTAAAATTTTAAACAATTAAAGCTTACCTTGTGTGAAGTATCCATTTTTGGATGATCATGCTCCTTTGAGTTTCCATCCCTGTGATAATACATAACTCATTTTCCAGTTGAAGCATTATGTATAACAATTAGTAGGCAACAAAAAAATAATCAAATTTGAAATCAATATTAATGGGCAAATCTAACTAAAATTAAACCCAAGGTTCATTAAATAAAATTAAGTGTACTATTTTTTTAAGCAAAGATTACAACCAAATACTTATAAAAGATACTTACCACAACTGAAAAACAAAAGAGAGAGAATGAACTGAATTAAACATAATTAAGTAGAGAAACGGAACAGTTAAAAAGAGAATGAGAAACACATAATACTCCAAATGATATAAACAAAATAGTTACATAGGGGAACTAAATTAAACAAAATAAAGATAAGTTTCTGAAATTCAATACATGAAAATTGATTTTAGAACCCATTCAAAAACCCATTTTAATAATTGTGCTGGTTCATTTATCATTTTAATATTTTTGGAATCAAAACCATTCATAAACACATTTAAATCTAACCCATTTAAAAAAATCATTACATGACAATGGGTTTCTGAAATCTAAACCATTTCAAAAAGTCATTACATGAAATTCATGGCTTTTTCTCACCTTATACCCAACACCACATTTGCCTCAAACTAATCAATTGACCTGCTTACTAAAAAAACAAAGGGATTACATACTTTTCACTTTCTAGGTGATTGATAACATGTTGTATACTCCAAATCAATCACCAAGAATTTGTCCACAACATTTAAGAGGGCACTTCACCAACATTAAGGATTGAAAGTGAAACCACCTTCTTCTTCACTTATGAGGTACCATTATGCATAATCATCCAATTAAAAGTATAAAGTATGTTTAAACTACTTCAAGCATAAAGTAAGTTTATGCCATCACTTATTACTCCAGGATGACTAACTAATAACATAGATGGTCTACTGAATTAATTTAGTTCCAAAACCAAATATTTGAAGAAAAAAAAAGAAACAACCAATTGGCTTAAAACTGGATTCTGTTAATCTAGACTTCTTTACTGTTTTTCTTTTACAAATTCTTTCTAGACCTCATTGAGCCAATCTCAACATTGTTTATAAGTCTTACAAAATAACTGGCAAAGCTGAAAGTATAATTTTTTGGATAAATTACAAATACACTCCTGAGGTTTGATTAAAATACAAATTGTCTCCTGTAATTTGAAAAATTACAAATACATCCCTGTCAGAATTTTTTATTTAACAAAAATAATTGAAAAAGTGAAATTTCTAAGTATTCACCTATACAATAATAAAATTATTTAAATTATTAATTGAAATAAAATTTTAACATTATTAAAAACTGTTAATTAACTTGATGATTTACCAATAAAAGGACCTATTTGTTATGAAATTAGAAACCTTAGAGGATATAATGTAATTTCTAGAACCATAGGGGTAATTTATAATTTAAGTAAATCTTAAGGGGTGTGTTTGTAGTTTACCCTTTTTTTTTTTAATCACAACTTACAATCCTCACTCTGAAAGTAAAATAAAAAATGAGAGGAGAAGAAGAAGAATAAAGAAAGAAACAAAAAAAGAACATCACATGACATATTTCAAAAAATTACTTAAGAATATAAAATCTAGATAGAAGTATTTAGGAACATCACATATTTTCTTTGGAAAAAAAGTAGAAAATTTAAAATTTACTTAGCAAAAGTGTCACCCTTAAAAAATATATAAAAACAACATCCAAATAGTACACATTAAAATTCATTTAAACTACTAAGACAACTGTGCCACTTAGAATATTATTTAGGATAAAGATGAAAGAGAAATGTACTTCCATACATTATCATATCTTTTCAAACAAATTGAACAAAATATGCACAATTTGTTGCTCACTCGAGATTGCCACTCTTTCAATATTTTAGACAAAGTATGCACAAAGTGCACATTTAGTTTAGACATCTCTAGCAATATTTTAACTCCCACAACAATAAATACAAAATCTTTAGAGAGATAAGAAAAAAACTTAAAATAAAGCAGACCTGTAAAAAGGGAGCCGATATTACAATTTGCTTATAGTCTTCATGCACCTATAAAATACAGAAAAGATATGAAAATTAAAAGAGACTACCTAATTCAAAACAAATACATGCATTGTCACACTAATAAAAGGTTTTTCATAGACCATCCAAATCAAACTAAACACAAACATTGTTGCACAATAATAATAGGCTACCCAATGGAAACACTATCAACAAACACAACACATTGTCAATACAGATACAAAGTAATAACTCATAAAAACATTAATTTACAAAAATCAATCCATATTTTTCTTGGGTTTTATTTTTTTCAACTCTTTCTTCTTGGAACTCTAAACCCATTTATTATATCAGTTTATCCCATCAGTTTTGTGTATGTAACACTCCATCATCTTCTTCAATCTTCACCTACACCCATTCAGATTCATTTTGCTTCCAACCTTAAATAAATTTGGAATATTTGTTAAGCAATATATGACCATAAGCAAAATATCAAATCAACCCCCTTTTGAATCCATTTGGTTAGCTCATGGGCAGCAGCCAACCCCCTGCCACAACAAAAACAAAATTTTGATTTAAACTAAATAAACTATAAGACTAAGCTGATGCAATAAAATTTAATGGATAAAACAACAAATGAACAACATACAGTAAGGACAATTGTTTATAGGGTCTTAAAAAAGTAATAGGCAATGCTGAAACTATATTTATTTTTTATCACAACTTACCAATCCCCACTCCCAAATAAAGAAAAAAAGAACGAAAGAATAGAAAAACACAAAAAGAATCAGTATTTAGGAAACTCAAAAGTATTTAGGACCCATTTCATGAATTGGCACCCATTTCCCATAAAAGAATCAAACATTTCATAAATCAAAATCATGTCAGATTTCAAACTGAAATAAACACCCATTTAAAAAATGAAGCCCATTTAAACTGAATCTAAATTGGGGCTTTTTATTTCAAATCTATGTTGTTACCTTATGAAGAAAGTTTTATGCAATCTCAAGTATCAGATATAACTATTAGAGAAGCACTTTAGACCCAAATTGAGCATTGTAAGGCCAAACTTGGAATAGCATGTTTGGAAATTAACCTAATCTTAGTCTTGGTCTACATTTAGATTACATTCTATAGGTATTTTAAGCAAAGCGTCAGTCGTATCTAATCACTTAGCTTTAAACCTGGAAGAGAAGTATATTATACTTTTAACTCAAAAAGTAATGTATTTTGGAACTCTATACATGAATTTAATGTATCAAGGAAAAATTAGAAAGTAATAAAGAACAAATTAAATAAAAGGAAACTAACTAAGGGTATATGAGTTATAATTTTGGAGGACTACCTGAATTTTTACTCAAATCTCTAAAGTCATAAAGTTTAAAATTACTCCTAATAATTCCAGAATGCCAATATAACTCATTTCCTCTAAGGAAAAAGCCCAGGTTTGCTCAGCTAAACAGTATGTATACCGGATTATTCATGAGATGAGAGAAAACAACTCAGAAAATTTCCATAAATGATTAAAAAACATGAAGAGAGTGAGAGTGGGGAGACTGCGACCTTGAGGGGAAGAGAGAGGTGTTACCTGAATACGATGACGACCACCGAATCAACGAAGAGCCGATGAAGCAACAAAGAACCACCGAAGCAATGATGATGAATCGGTTTGAATACAACCACTGTGGCAAAGAAAGAGAGAGAAACAGTGTTGATGAAATGGGTTTTGGGCGGTGAAGGGAGAGTGAAATGGGTTTGAAATGTTTTCAACTTTCAAACTATATCCAACAGTGAAATGAACAATCTATAACTCAAAAAGTAATGTATTTTGGAACTCTATAAATGAATTTAATGTATCAAGGAAAAATTAGAAAGTAATAAAGAACAAATTAAATAAAAGCAAACTAACTAAGAGTATATGAGTTATAATTTTGGAGGACTACCTGAATTTTTACTCAAATCTCTAAAGTCATAAAGTTTAAAATTACTCCTAATAATTCCAGAATGCCAATATAACTCATTTCCTCCTAGTTTCATATTTTTCCCACATGGAATCAAATGCTTCTCAACCTTCTCTCCCTTCTCTCTGTAATTTAGCAGTTAACAACATATGGTTTTTCTTCTAACTTTCCTGCGACAACCTTCTAACTTTCTAACTTTCTAACTTTCTTCCTTTCTTCAAACTTTCTTTCTTCGTTAATTTAGCAGTTAACAACCTTCTAACTTTCTAACTTCATTAACAAATTCAAATTACAGAAAGGTAGGGTCTGTAATTTAAGTGAGCTTTGCAGTGAGCTTTGCTGTGAGCTTGTACTCTATATTCTATTATATATGTCTCCATTAATACATTTGAGTGAGCTTTGCTGTTCAAGTTTCATACAACATTATTGTTTTTCATATCAAATTTTTAATCTAATGATTTAAAAGTGGTGAAGCTCAATAAACTATAATACATTAATAACTTAAGAAATATTATAAATTCTATAGTATCCATATTATAAATTTTTTTTTTTCAATATAAAATTACCTTTTAACAAATTCACTCAAATTACATTAAATTGCATTTGAGTGAGCTTTGCTATTCAAGTTTCATAATGAAATATCCATCAATTCAAGTTTCATGCTGTTCAATCCATCAATACAATGAAATATCCATCAATACATTACAGCTCACTCACTCAAATTACCTTTTAACAAATTCAAATTCAAATTACAAAGTTAAACTACAAATTCAAATTTAACTTGTTGTAATTTAACTTGTGATTACAGAAAGCTAGGGTCTATAATTTAACAAATTCAACTTGTTAAAATAAATTTATTAACTTTCTAACTTTCTGTAATTTAACAGTTAACAACCTTCTAACTTTCTTCAAATCTATTATTGGGGCTTTTTACCTTATGAATAACAGCTTCGTTTTCGGAGGCGACGGGACAGGGCATCAGCGAAGGAGGGTGAGAAAAGAGAGTCTGTAATTTAACAAAAAATTTAACAAAAAGCTAGGGTCTGTAAGTTAAAATACTATTAAATTTTTTGTTAAATTACAGACCCTAGCTTCAGGCCTCGATATTACATCAAGATGAGTTTCGGATGATGGTGGCAGGCCATGGGCATCCTGTGCCAAGTCCCCTGATGAATTCAATTCATGTAAAAAGTGATTTAAAGTCCACTCCACAAGGTTCTGAAAAGCCTTCTTTACCCTCACTTCATACCAAATTTGCCTCACAGAAACTTGAAGTGGCCACTCTTGCTCAAATTCCTCAACCAACTCAAGAAACAACCAGTTCCCACGAAGCCTCCATTCGTCAGTAAATTCATCCCAGTCCTGAGTAATCCGTAACGTATCGATTCTAAACTGCATTTCATCACCCATATCGGGAAAGAAAATTGTTCGGCTCGCGGAGCCGTCTTCATGGTAAAAAACCACGCCCTCCCACCATGCCTCCTTGTAATAGACGTCAACACACTGTCCGTAGTGGAAAGACCATTTCGTAAAATCAATCGGTGGTGGCAATGGCCTTATCAAACCCCGATGGTTACACATTACCCTGATGGCCGGAACAATTCCATCAATGACAGGAGGGACTTTTATACAATCAATGAGAGGTTGCAAACCGTCATCGCACAAAAGATGGTCGTATTGGACTCTTCGAGCCTGATTTTCACAGGCAATCACAGTTCCAGAGTGCCGTGACCCCCGAAACCCGTCTTCAACACTCCTTACCTGGACCAATTTCACATTTTAATGCAAAATCAAATAAACCCAACTGAAGAACAAACCAGTAAACAAAAACAACTATGAGCAGAGTTCTCTTATTAAACCCCAATAAACAATCATTGATAAAAAAAAGAAAGCAACACAGACTTGTTTATCTAATGGATTCCCAAATTAAACTTGTGATAGAAATATTAAAGATTAGAGTAAAGATTAATAGTATTTTAACTTAAAGACTAAAGATTAGAGTAAACATTATCCAAAAATTAAAGATTAGAGTAAGGCTTACTCAAAGATTACCCAAAGATAGAAATATAAATACTAAAGAAAAAGCCCAGGTTTGCTCACCTGAACCGTATGTAACGCCATTGTTCCCTTTTGCCTCATCATCTCATCATCTTCTTTGTTGAACACCATTGTTCCCTTTTGCAGCCCCCTTGTTCCTCTTTTGCAACGGCTCCGTCGTCAATGGGGTTTGGGACTGCCATTGCTGATGAAGTTTGGGAGAGAGAGGGAGGAAGAGAGAAGATGGGCTCCGGCAGGGAAGGTTGGGCTCTGATGGAGAAGAGAGAGAGAGAGGGGCTGTGTGTTTTCAAAATTTGAAACCAAAAAGAGATAAATGGGAGAGACAAATGGGAGTGAGAGAGACTGAGAGGCTGTCTGTCGAAAATGAGAGACAAATGGGGTAGATATTTTGAGCCCTTAGATTAAATCAATCTAACGATCCAAATTTTGACACAGGTATAAGGGTCACATCAGGATTTAGAAACCGAGCTTCCTTATTATATAGATATATAGCTGAGTATTAGGTTTTATAATCAAATTCTAATTGTTACCAAATTGAATTGGGTATCTAAAAATTAGATATAATATATTAAAATATATTATACCTAAATCAAACCAAATTAAAATTCTTTAACAAATCAATTGGGTCTCAAACTCCACTAAAGAGATATCCCAACATCAAATGCATTGCTGTGGTCCATGAACCACTTCATTTTCCCTAAATATCCAAATCATATTGTTAAAGTTTCCAACTATGAAAAATATACTTAATATAGTAAATATGATGTTGACGATAATGGTATAGAAAATGTTGACAAAATGATGATATACTTGTGAAGTGTCGACATTGTTTCTCCAATGGTGGATGAGAACGAGTCTATGACACTGCAAGAACATATATATCAATATATATATATATATATATATGGAAATATAGAGAGGAGGAGGACCATCAATTTCTAGGTCCATGTTTCATCACGTCATTGAAATGTTCTAAACTTAAATTTTACTACCTTTCAAAATGTGGGTAAGAATCAATCAATGACCCTAGAGCATACATATCATTGTTTCGGAATTTTATCAAAATAGTCCATTATTCTAAGACGACCTAAACCAGTCGATGTCGATCAGATAATGAATGAGATTCTATAATTGTAGTATATTTGTTATTGAATAAAAAAATGTTATAATATTTAACGTGGCAGATTGTCACTTGATCATCTCAACCAAAAAATATAAAATAAAATAGTTTGCTTGGTGAATCATGTCCGCATAATTTCATTACATTTGTTTTAAAAAAGTAATATTTTATTTTTAAAATATATATATAGGATGAAAAAATGAGGTTACATTTATTTGTTCAAAATATATATTTTTTGATATTATGATTGAAATATTAATGTTTACAAAATGAATGATTCGGATAATTGAAACATGGCCTATATTAAGCCTCATGGGCCTAACTATTTCTCTCAAATCTGAACTTAAAGAGAACTATTTGCTCTTCTAGGGCCATCAATATATATCATCCAAAAAAAAATTAAATCGATTTGATAATTATATAATTTTTATTTTATTTTATTGGGTTTGTCTCCAAAAAAAATTGACAAGAAATTGAAAATAAACCATCCATTTTTTTGAAGCAAATGTGATAAAATAAAAATATTACGATTGTCGAATCAACCTATATACGAAAAATATTACAAAATAAATAATTTAAATTATCGAAATAAAATATATAGGATCAATTATAGATACACTACCTGAGATTTACTTAAAATACAAATTGTCCCTGTGACTTGAAAATTACACTATACCCCCTCAAATTTCTAATGGCATAACAAATGACAATTTTTATTAATAATTATTAAGTCAATTAATAATTTTTAATAATATCAAAAACATGTTTCAATTAACAATTCTATTAATTTTCTTATTGTATAAAAAAATAATTAGAAATTTTTTTTATCAATTTTATTAAATAAATTTTTTTAACAAGATAATATTTATAATTTTTAAAACTATAAAAAGTAATTCCTATTTTAGTAAACTTAAGACATATTAATAATTTATGTATATAATAGCCCCTGAGACTCAAAATTTTAGTTTAAATTCCTAACATATAATGAGTTGGTCTCAGAGTTTCTCTCTCTTCTTGCCTAAAGTTTTCGTACTGTGTTCTGTGCTTTTATGGCCAGAACTGAATCATTTATAGCAAATTATGGTGCATTGGGTGTTTTGGGAAGTGTCCTTTTTGTTTTTGTTTTTTACTTATTTTTATTTGATTTTCTTTTTTAATTTTTTAAAAAGTTTAAGATTTCTAAATTTAGTTTGACAAGACGAATCACAAAATTATAATTTTTTTAAAAATTCAAAAAAAATCAAAAAAACAAAAATAAGTAATCTTTTTTTATTTATTTTCATCTTTAATGATTTTTTCTGAAATTTTTCAAAAAAATATATTTTTTAGATCCATCTTGATAAGACAGACCAAAAAAGTAAAAAAATTGACATAAGTTTGGAAAAAAATGCTAAAAACAAAAAAAAAAAAATAATAAAAAATATGGCTTTTTGTTTTTTTGGCGGCCAAAATGGGTCTAAATGCAGTTGCTGGATTCATTTATGGGGTAGGGCGGTTTTATTTCATCCTCTTTTTTTTTTAACAGACTTTTATTACATTGTTCGAAATTGTTTTTTAATAATTAGATATCTGGGCTGCTTGTGTGTATCTCGATTAATTTTAAGATTCTAAAATTAATGATCAGATAAATTTCTAGTAGCTCATTAGATAACTTAAACTCGGAACCTTAAATCTTATTATCAAGCTTTACAGCTCCGCCAACCACTAGAGATTAGCCTGTGAAATTGTGAAATGTGCGTTGGGTAATTAATTATTCATTAGTTTAATATTCTAAGTTAATTATGTGATGAAATATTTTATGTAAAACATTTTGGGTCAATTACACTGAAGTGTAATTTTTCAAAAATAATTACATATAGGTAGAATTCATTGAGTTTTTTATTAGTTTAATATTTTGGGTTAATTATGTGAGTTTTTTTTTTTTTTTGGTGAATTTTTTTAATAATTTACCTAAAATTTTCACTTTATAAATACACTTAATAGATACACTTAAAAATTATAATATTACACTACAAGAATTTTCACTTTTGGCGACTAAATTTTTAGTCGCCAAAAGTCAATTTTTAGTCGCTAATGAGCTTTACCGACTAAATTTTTTGGTCGCAAAATTAGTAGCCGAAGAGTAGTCGGGAAAGCTAATTGGCGACTAAACTTATTTTAGTCGCCAAATGTATTCATTTGCCGACTAAATATTTAGTTGCCAAAAGGTTGGAAAATTAATTAAATAATACATTTTCGCCGACCAATTTTTTTGTCGCCAAAAGCCTCAATTATTGTTAACGACAAAAGATTTAGTCGCGGAAAAAGTTTTTATCTACTAAATTTATTAGTCGCCTAAAGTAAATACTAATGTTTTGGCTACTAAAATTTTAGTCACCTAAAGTCAAACTTTTTTGGCTACTAAAATTTTAGTCGGCAAATAGTATTTGTTTTAGCTACTAAAAATTTAGTCGCCTAAACTCCCACATTTTTTGCTACTAAAATTTTAGTCGGCAAAAGTGTTTTTATTCATCAGCTTTTGTTTTTAGCTACAAAATATTTTAGTCACCAAATATTTGATTTTCTTTTGGCTACAAAATGTTTAGTCGCCAAATGTTTGATTTTCTTTTGGCTACAAAATGTTTAGTCACCAAATGTTTGAACCTTTTTTTTTTTTTTTTTTTTGCTACAAAATATTTTGTCGGCAAAAACATGATATTATGTTTTATTGCAAATATTATAATGTGTCCATAACCTATCTGTATTCCATGCAACCTGTAATACGTATATAAATAAAATGATACATAAACTATCAATCATTCTACAATCTGCATTCGTATACGAAAAATAAATAATTTTAACTGTCCAAGTATATACAAACCAACCATTGTCCAAACTAAAATAATAATTCCATACAAAATATAGAATCATACAAAAAGCAAAGCCCTCCATATACAAAAATTACATTTACTACCATGTGAAATGATCATTTGGCATGGTACAAATTAACATCGTAATCTGTACGACGACAAAAGGTGATGTATGTACCAAGACAAAAGTACATCTATGTACCACAACAAAAAATCATATATATGTACAATGACAAAAGGTAATCTATGTACTATGCCAGTAATTATCTGTTGGCTGCCAAAATTTTTCTGTATCAGTAATAGTTAACTGCACAAAAGCCAGGGACGACAAAAGTATTATATTACTTCTATACAAAAGTACAATTTCTTTTCCATACACCAAAATATTTCTTTGAAAGTCCACGCAAGAAAGTCATCTACAAAAAACAAAAAAAATAAAAAAAAAAATTAGAATTGGACCCAAAAATGCCCAACTTCATGAATGAATTTGGCAACAAGTAACAAATAACATATCAAAGAAGCAACCTCCTATGATGAATCAATTATCAGTCTTTCTACACTCATTTTAAAGTCTTTTGTTATAAGGAACATTGTTAAATACAGAACAATCATTACTAAATCTTTCATTACTAACATAAAGCTCATGTAACAATCTTCTATTTGTATGCAACATGTATCCAAATTCTGTGGCTAAACCAATATCACAACCCAATATGAATAGAAAGTATTCTTTTTACCAACTTCCTCATTATTTGTTTGCAAAAGGCACTTGAATCATTAGATTGGATATAAAACCATCCCTACTTATTAATGTCTGTCAGTGCCATTTCATTCAGGATATTAGAACACGTGAGAAAAATAATAACAAAAATAAAGTTTAATCATAAAAGGAAATATGTAGAAATGTATGTTAAGACACCTATAAATGGTTCATCAAAAAAAGAATACTTGATATCTCATGAAGCACATGGCCTCAGAAACACCATTCACAACTTGATACTTGTATGAAAGCTTAAATATAATATAACACACTTGTGTACGTTCAAGAAATTAATATAATATAACAAGGCGTAAACTAAGTTAATATTGGCTTCTGAATATTTTTCCCGTAATTTTCCATTACTATACATCTCCAATACATTCCGTCAGTTGTCACAAGTCCTATTTGTCATGGGGAAGCTCCCCGTGAGGGTCACACGGAGGTTTGGCGGCTGTTTTGAAGTTTCGCCCCTGAAACGCTCTTTTTCGACTAAGTTTTGTGCATATTCCGGTCAAACTCCAAGCCTACGGGTCCGAGTTACATTCCGTCATTCTCACAAGTCCTATTTGTCATGGGAAAACTGTCTGTGTGAGTCACACGGTGGTTTAGGGGCTGTTTTGAATTTTTGCCCCGGAAACGCTCTTTTTCGAGTAAGTTTAGGGTATATTCGGCTCTAACTCCCTACTTACAGGTCCTAATTACATTTCGTCAGTTCTCACAAGTCCTATTTGTCATGGGGAACCTGTCCGTGTGACTCACACAGTGGTTCGGGGGCTGTTATGAATTTTCGCCCCCGAAACGCTCTTTTCGTCTAAGCTTAGGGCGTTTTCAACTCTAACTCCGTACTTACGGGTCCAAATTACATTCCGTCAATTCTCAAAAGTCCTATTTGTCATGGGGAAACTGTCCATGTGAGTCACACGGTGGTTCGGGGGCTGTTTTGAATTTTTGCCCCCGAAACGCTCTTTTTCGACTAAGTTTAGGGTGTATTCGGCTCTAACTCCCTACTTACGGGTCCAAATTACATTCCGTCAGTTCTCACAAGTCCTATTTGTCATGGAAAAACTGTCCGTGTGAGTCACACGGTGGTTCTGAGGCTTTTTTGAATTTTCACCCCCGAAATGCTATTTTTCGACTAAGTGTAGGGCGTTTTTGGCTCTAACTCCCTATTTACGGGTCCGAATTACATTCCGTTAGTTCTCACAAGTCCTATTTGTCATGGGGAAACTGTCCGTGTGAGTAATACGGTGGTTCGGAGGCTGTTTTCATATGGACAATTAATTTTTATCTAAGATCATAATTATATTTGTTTCTGTTTCTCTAAGCAATCACGCTAAAGACATCCCGCTGAGCTCTCCCTCACTGCTTGGATATGCCTATTAGGAACAGCTCAGAGGGCCATAGTGGCATTTATAATGGAGAGGGGAAATGCTAGCGTCTGGTCTATAAGCTAGGACACCAAACTCCTGACAGGTCTTTACAGTATAAGGAGACTAAATGGGAAAACAAAATTTTCTTTCTTAATGTTAACCAGGGATAAGAAAATCAAATATATGCAGTACATTAATGACTGTTTTTCACTAAATCCCAACTTCATTGTAGCCATATTCTCTAAATCAACCCAACTCCCTTCTAGAGGCCCCTAATTCATAACAGTCCCATCAAAGCTTCTGTTCACTTCAATATGAATTGATGTTTCTTCACAAAACTACAACATGAATTAGACCTTTCTAGAAAAAAAAATTCTGAAACTACTATACACAAGGATGTAAAATAGAGGATTTGTTCTCATGACATGGGAGAACCAGCTTTTGCCAAAAATGGAAATATTATATAGCTCTTTATTTTAAAATGTATATATGCAGGGCATAGTTTGCTCGGGACTCACTTATTGCATTCAAGGAGTAATAATGGAGATGGAATTTCAAGATAAGCAAACAACCAAACAGCACCAGCTAAGCAAACAATGGATCAAGATAACAATGGAGAGGGAATTTCATGTCATGAGATCATCACCATCAATGCATCTAACAAAGGAACCATGACCATAGAGGTACAAAAGTATGATAAAGGAAACCAGACCATAGCCTAGCTTCTGTGTTTTTTGAAGTTAACAAGTTTAGACAATTCATGGCTATAAAAATAGTAGTAGACCTCATTTTTTGAAGCATCTTCCTTTTGAATAAATTGTTTTTAATAGTATGATGCAGACCATGAGGGCCAAAGAAAAAGAAAAAGAAAAATTTGAAGATTTAGTCCACTTTAAAAACTGGTTCAACCATGAAGCTTAATGGATTTGCAGAGTTTATAAAAAGAAAAATTTATACGCTTCGGGCATTTTGGTAATTCAATTACGTAGCTCTAAGGTAATCTCCTCATTAAGTTGCTAGTGGTGAGCTATTTGTCTACCACTACTGAGCTACTTGCAACTTAATGGGTAACTTACCTCTTAATTAACCATTAAGTAACCTACTCGTGTTTGATTCCACAAAATCCTATATAAAGAAGTGCAAATCTACTTGTTCCAACAATGCAAGACACCTCAACCCTTTGTTATTTCTTTACTTTGTACAAAATGCTTTCTAAACCTCACAAAAGAAAGTAGTTTACACTTTGCTACATCTATCAATGAGTCAAAACTGAAATCCAAATTTTTGCATTTCAAAATCCCTCAGATAATGGCACAAGGAAACCTTCCAAAGCATCTGACTAACAGAATCCTAAATAGTCAATAGTTTAAAACATGTCACACTTCCTCTTATCTGTTTTTCTCATTTCCAATTATAGTCATCAATCATCTTTCATTCCCTACCTTACCAAACATATACACAGATAAAGGTTTAAAACACAAAAACTCATATAGCAAAAGGTTTAAAACACAGTAAAAGTTCAATGGAATTTTAGAAACTTATAGATGGAATTTTAGAGACAAGGTAAGAAAATAGGTCAGAGATAAGGTGTCAAAGAAAGAGACTTATAGATGGCATTGTTTACAATTCACAAAGAACCATCCAAAGTTAGAATTGTAAAGTCAGATTTCAAAACTCACGCAACAATTAATTCAAGCAACAACTCAATAAGGATTAGAAAGAAACACTTGGATCAGCACACAGGAAAATTATAAATCCTGAGAAGCTTTATATATAAATGACCCAATATCTAAACTAAAGTAAGTAGAAACCAGTCCTCAAAACCTCTCTATTACATTATTACATACACTTGGTGAGCATACTCCTTCAAGATGAACAAGTTGGGTCTTGAATGACGAAATTTTTTGTCTTCAAAGAGCTAATTTCGTCACTATAGATATTTGTGAGGAAATATTTTCGTCACCGGTTTCGTCATTGAATGTTTGTCACTAAAAACCAACGTGATGAAAAATAATTTCGTCACCAATGAAATTACTTCAGTGACAAAATTTTTTGTCACCAATAAAACAATATTTTGTTGCCAAAAATTCTCATTTTCGTCACCAAATAGTTATTCAGTACCATATTTATAACTTTAGTTGACGAATAAATTTGTCACGCATGTTGATCATTGATGAGGAAATAAGTTCGTCACAATAAGATGTAAAAATGACGAAATTTTTCGTCTTCAAAAGTCATAATTTTTTGTCACCAATAAAACAACATTTTGTCGCCAAAAATTCTCATTTTCGTCACCAAATAGAATTCAGTACCATATTTATAACTTTAGTTGACGAATAAATTTGTCACGCATGTTGATCATTGATGAGGAAATAATTTCGTCACAATAAGATGTAAAGGTGACGAAATTTTTCGTCTTCAAAAGTCATACATGGGTGACGAAATATATTTCGTCACAAATATATATATATACGTGACGAAATTTTTAGTCACCAAACAACAAAATAAATAAAAACTTTCATATATAAACTGCAGTAAATTTTGTCACAAAAAAAGTTTATTAGTGACGAATAATCACTTTGTCATAATAACAAGTACAAATGACAAAACAAATTCATCACTAAACTTGTTCCATATTTCATATTCAATTTAAATTATTATTTCACAAATATTCCTGCTCATATCTCAATAGCCTTTTAATTGTATTAAGAAATCCACTAGCTATTATACATCACTCCACAAAAAAATTCACTAAACCATTTATATTATAAATCAAAATATATCCATCAAACAACTTTAATAATAATCCATTAAGTATCACAAAAAGACCATCAAAGCAAATCCCAAAATGAACTAACGTGGAGTCCACAAAAAAACAATCAACACTCAATCTTGATTTGCAACTACAACTAAGCATCAATTTAGGAAAAAAAATTCAACAGTTGATCTTCATTTGCAAGTATGCTTCCGAACGTCATCAAAACCAATCTGCAAAGAAAATAACAAGGCAACATTAATATATTATCAATTACATCTAAACTCATATATAAATAATTTTATTTTATAAACCAATTTAGTAGAAATGCATATAACAATTCAAAACTTCAAAGAGTTGAGGTGATCTTTTTTTTTTTTTTTTTGATCGGCAAAGAAAACTTTATTGATGAAGCACGTACAGGGTACAATGGAGAACATCAATAAAGAGGAGCTAAGAGCTAGAAGAAGCTCAAACCTCCAGTTGGTGAGAGACCAACAAAAAGAGAAATCAAAAAACAATCAACAAAGCTAAGAGCAAAACTGCAGTAGAAACAGAACAAAGAACTGCTACCAAAACACTGCAGAGCATTGCAAAAGACTTCAACCAAGGCAGATTATCACTGCACTGAACAAGCATACTTCAGATTAAGACTGCACTGAACAAGCATTGAACAAAACCAACTGCAGAGCACTTCGCAAGAATAAGCATACTTCAGCCTACTTTAACCAACTGTAGAACCACCACCCAGGGCATTTTCCAAAACACTGCACTAAACAAAACCAACTGCAGAGCATTTCACAAGAACAAAACTGAGGTGATCCTTGATGATAAAGCAACACGGAAATGGAGACTCAGTTGATGAGATGTATTACAAGCAGCTGGTGGGTAGTTTAATGTATCTCACTGCCACGAGACCGGACATGATGTTTGTAATAGAGAACAAATAAAAAAGAAAAACATGGTAGTATTTTGCACATATACAAATATACAAGTGTCCTTTATGTTTCACAAAATGATTTTGAACCCCAATGTAATTTAGCATAGTTGCCTCAAATCATATAAAATCACTGCAATGCCCAATATGACTTAACAAATATGCACTTGAATACCACTCCTATAAATGATAGAAAACTGCAAGCTAATTGAATTCGTACTCCTAGACCTTGAAATTGCTCCAATACTGCCTATAATTTGACGAAGTACATTAAGCACTATAGCCACAACTGATTCAAAATGTGCTACAGGCTCCGTCTGTTTTTCAGGTCACAATTGAAAGCATTGTGAATGAGGGGATGTATTAGAAGCAAACATGCCATAATATGCCCGTAGGTGCAACATCTTGTCAACAATACGCGTATATTAAAGTTCTTACCAAAAATACATCAAGCACCAACCACAGTTCATCAAACTAGTTAAACCAGCCAAATCTTACCATAATTACAAAAAACATCCAAGGACTTTCAACGTCTTCGGAGCTTGTAAGATAAATCCTTTTGAATTGATTTACAATTTTTTTTGAAAATAACTAATTATCTGAAAACTTTAGATTACTTCCGTAATGATAATATAAGCTATTTTTTTGTCAAAATCAAATACTTTTTCCACTATAAACTATTCTCACACTTCCTCGAATCACAAAATTCTTAAAAATATCTTTCGGTATACAAAGGTAAGTTAATAAATGTAAAACCTGCCACAATGCAAAGACAAGGGCTAATCCAATCCCCACACAAAATGAATCACAAGGGGTCATAGATGAATTCTCTAAGATATCTACTTGCTAATAATATCTGAGTATTCATCTGAGAAAAGTAAACAAACAATAAAATTTGTAACTGTAACAGTATTCTCTTTGCTTTATTTTTTCAGGTCAAACATTTTCAGTTGAAGCAAATGGTGTAGTTAAGAATGCCTCAGCAAAGGCCAGCAAACATAAATCTAGGAATTAAGACAACATAATAGTCAATACAAGCATAACTTCTCATTTATAAACCTTCAACAATAGTTAAAATTTTGGTGGTCTAGAATTGATACTTCAACAACTAGGTAGTGCACTCTCTAAGATCATCAGTCGTTGCCTACAAAGCATGAACATGGACACATGACCCAACATGGACACCGACACAGTAAATTTAAAATTTTTAAACATATATATATATATATATATCTGGAGACAAGACGTGAGTGACACACAAAATATATAGTTTACACATTTATTATATGTCATGTCATATATGAATACTTCCTTCAAAGATAATATAAAAAATAAAAATAAAAAAAAGCATAACAACAATTTCTAAAGCTTAAAGGAAGTGTTAATGGGTATAAATCTACATTTTTTTTTACTCATTAGATCCTAAGTTATTTTTGTTCAAACTAGTAACATGTTATGGACAGGTGTTTCCCAAGGGTTTGAACTGTGTATGAGTCTATTTTGTTTTAAAATAATAGTACAAGTTTGGACATGTGCCCGATATGTGTCAGGAAATGCCCGATAAAGGCACAACAGTTTCTAGAAAGTGTCTGCGCTTCTTAGATTGTTGTTGTTATAAACATTCCAACAAAGTAAACCACTGGTACCAAAGAGTGCTAATACAGCTAGACACATTATTCTGATATTTTATGATCAGCTCCATTTAATTTTCCATTAATTAAGTATACTACAGTTACAGATGTATCTTTCTTTGTAAACATAACACTGTCAATTCACAAAATGGTTTGTTCTTCATATGAGCTATTTTCATTAAATACATCTTGAAACTTGTTAAATGTTAGTTAATAAGTAGTCAAACTGCTGTATTTTAACTAGTATATACTAACCAACATGAGAAAAATAAAATGATAAAACGACCGAGACTTACCAAAAAGGCGATGTACGAGTTCATGGGATACCTCATCCTCTAAATTGTCCTTTGAAACCTTGCTTCTTAAGAAACTCCATGATGCTTGATGTGATCTCAAAATGCTCGTCAATCGACCCATTCATCTTCCCTGTCTCTTTATTTTGTACTTGAATTTCCTCTTTTTGTACTTGAATTTCATGTTTCTGTGCTGTAATTTCCTTTTTATGTGACTGAATTTCCTCTTTTTGTGACTGAATTTCCCCCTTTTGCTCTTGTATTTCCATCTCTAGACGCCTCACATAGTCACTGTCAGTCGAAGCACTGGTAGTCCTGACAGAGAAGGAACGCCTCAACCCGAGTCCTTTAACATATCCCGACCTTGGCTTCAGCACCTTCACAGATAGCTCCTCCGGAGTAATTGGAACCGCACCAAGTTCAGAGCAATGTTCAGCTTGGATCTTTATCATATTATCCTGTCATTTAAAAAAAATAGAAAAATGAATAAAGATACAATTAAAATTGCAATCATCCTAATACAAAAGGTAAATATACATACATAATTATTTTCGCACTCAGGAGAAATCCACTGCTTTGTGACATCATTAAGGTGTGTAGATTTGTAAACACATGGCAACTCTAGCAGTTGGCCCCCATTCGCAATTGTCTGATTTTTTTTGTTCAACTAGTAAGTTAAATAAGAACGACGGTAGTAGAATCATCTTTAAAAAAAAAAAAAAAGGAAAAAAAAAATTAAAGAAGACCTATCGCCTCGTGTACCCTAACTGGGAGAGATTTTGACCCATACCTATGCTTTGTCTTCAATTGATTTCTATTGTCAATGTTAGCATTTGATTGCTTCTACAAGGAGCAAGTTCTAATAGAAAAATATATATATTAGGAAGACAAGGTAATTGTCAACAATAAATAAACATAAGAAAAGTTTACCAGCCAATTGGTAACATTCCACTTCTTGTCAATCAAGTTTTTCCATTTCTCAAGGTCACATTCAGGCGGTGGGTGGCTTCTAGCATACTCCTCTCCCTTAGCACTTTTAAGGTTCAGGTATTTTTTTCATAGTCTGTAGGTGTGGCTGCTCAAGCTCCGTCCACACTTTGTTGCCACCGCTTTCCTAACATTAGGGATGCCAAATTGCCTAGTTGCATAGATGCTCTGATTGATCTTTTTAGTTTTTTGGTCTGAAGGCAATGAACTACATTATAGGAATAACCCTTGAACAAAAAGCCAAAAAGGAAGGGAAAGCAATAAAAGAAGTGAATGAAGGTGGGATGTAACCCAGGTCTCAAGTCCGGTTGCTGTGTACTAGGATAGATGACACCTTTGTTTTAAGTAAACATTTATTAGTTTTAAGACTTTTTCCTTGTAACTAAAGCATCATTGCTTCCCAGATGTTTGTCAGATAATTTCAAGGACAGTGAGAGGAAACTTTTCTTGACACCACTGGTTACTTATCTGGAGGACACACAAACTGGAGCTGACATTGATCTTGCTATTAGTAGAGTGTTATCTTCATTGAGAAAGAAAACTTATTTTAGTTCAACTATTGTTCATAGTGGCAAGGAAAATGGCTCTACTGTGGAAACTATTGATGAATCAGCAAACATCTACGCTACCCATTCTGGACCTAGAAAGCAGTCGATGGACAGCTTAGAACTGGAAGAAATATCCTGCAGGGAGTTGACCTTTCAGCTCTGCATAACAGATAATAGAGGTTTGAACTGCAGGCCTATTTCAAAGGATTCACTCATAAAAACTGGTCAACTGGTTAAAGTTATGCTGGATTGGACCGATAAAGAACACAAATTATATGATTCCAGCTACTTAAAGGATGTTCCTGAGGTTCACAAGACCGAGCTTACTGTGAAGAAAACTCGACAAGAAGCTATCTCTTTATTTTCATGCTTGGATGCATTTTTAAAGGAGGAACCTTTAGGGCCTGATGACATGTGGTAGAATACTTTTAATGCTTTTGACCAGTTGAATTGCATATTTTCAGAGCAATTCACCTCAAGTATTACTGCCTCATTTTTTGTTATTTCAAAATTTTAATGTAGGTACTGCCCTCGTAAAATTTGTGGGTAGGGAGGATGCATCAACATTTTAAACTAGAAAAATTCAGCCTTCCCATTGGAAAGATAGTTTGTCTACACAAAAACCACACGCTACAGATACAAATTACAATAGGAAAATTTCCTACATTTATGCTAATTATAACCAAGCTTATAAGTTATATCAATATAAACGTGACAAAGCTGCTTCTGAAATGGGTATTGAATCCCTTATAGATTATCAATTTCTTGAACATCATTACATTTCAAGTTCTAAACAGTGGAAATAAGTTGGAGAGGAAGTGACAGAGAGATTGAGGATGTTAATGATCAAAGGCTATGGTATATAAAGATTCAAGATAAACACTTGTCATATCTTTATGTAGACAGCTGGGGAAAAAAATTGGTAATTTTAATGTAAGAAGTAAACAAAATAAGCCTACCAAGTACATGGCAACAATGTTTTATTGATCATGAAGTATTTGGAGTATTTGGAAATGCCAACAATAACTTGAGGCTTCTGATCTCATTTACAACAATTGAAAAAATAAGACTGTCAACAAAGCAACCGACTGCCTTCCACTGGTTCTATCATACAACCACCTCAAACAAGACTCTTCGTAACCAATAAAATAAACCATAGTGCAAATTAAGTATGATTAATATTGCAATAAAATTAGTACAAAAGCTGACAACATTCGAACTTACTCATATCCAGGATAAGATAAAAGCAATATTAAGAGGGTGAAATAGTATAGAAAAGATATCTGTAAAGACACAAAATTAAATAGTAGTTGAACAACCAAACATAGCAAGCTTGTGAAAATCAAACATGTGAATTTTAAAAACAAAAGTTCAACAAAAGTAATTTTCTCAGGGGAAAAAATTAACACAATCAACCATAAAAATACTAATTTTAAGTAACAGAATCATTGTTAAGCTTTAAGAGAATCAAAATGTGTTACAATTTAAAGAGCACGTAGATGCGGATAGGCCTCTAAGGACCATGATCAAGATAAAGACAAGACAACTAAACCAACTTGATATTTTGGCATCATCACCACAAAGAAAAGCTTTCGAATTTTTCAGTTGCAACTAGTATTTGGGACACTACTTGATTCAAATGGTTCTTACAAAGACCGAATATATCTAATTAAATTTCAAATTCGACAGTCCATCTTTCAAAATTAAGGAAAAATAATTATTGCAACAAAATTTCAAATTTCAGTCCCTAGACCTCCCATTCTAGAAAATAGATCTCTTTTAATCTTTTATCTGTTCATCCTCACATACAGCTTTCCAATTAAGCTCCATTCCAGAAAACGTAATATGTAATGGGTATAGAACTATATCAGCAATTTAAAGAAAAAAAATAATACACAATTTGAAAAAAAAATAAAAAAATAAAGAGAAGATGCCCACAGCCAACTAAAACAAAGGCAAAAAATAATTGCAGTAGCAGAGCATCAGGCATATACAAGGATCCTCAAATAGCCAGGCATGGTATCCAAGAAGAATCAGGAGGATGATCACAGAAGCAAAGGAATCGATCGATATCATGATGTAAGTAATCAATTTTATTTGTTTATGAATAACCTAAGTAGAAAAACCTATAAAATAAACAGATATTAAACAAACATTCAAATATAGAGAGGAGTTGAACCCTAATTTTATTAAAAATAAAGACAAACAATCCAAATCATATAAAATATTCACATTTAGTCGAAGGCTTTTACTAAATTCAAACTCTTAATTATAATCAATAGGACATTCATTCTCAAGTTTATCGCAAAAACCTGGCTAGAAAGAATAAAATACAACATTAATTCTGAAAATTAATTTCGAAAATTAGGGAAAACAGAGATAGAGAAATAGAGAAATTGAGTGAGAGAGAGAGAGAGAGAGAGAGAGAGAGAGAGAGAGAGGACCCTTACCTGATGGAAGAGAACACACAGCAGTAAAGGAAATACGACGTCTGTGGCGACAATGAAGGAGGAGAACAGGGACGTTGGCAACGGCGCTGGAGAAGAACACACTGAAGGGGCGCTGGAGAAGAACACACAGCACTTGTGTTTTGAGAGGGAGAGGGGAAGAGATAGAGATTGATAGGAAAACTGATTCGTCAGTTTGTTTTGAGAGGAGAGACAGAGATAGAGACTGATAAAAAAATAATAAAAAAAAGGGAGGGAAAAATAAAACTGATCAAAAAAAAAAAAAAAAGAGGGAAAAAAAAATCTAGGCAAAAACAAAAAAAGGAAAAATAATAGATTTTTTTTTCATTACTGCTTAATATATCAAAATTCTTCTTTCAAAATTGGTGACAAAATAATTTTCTCACTAAAAGGCTTAAAAATATTAAAAATTATTAGTGACGAAAATATATTTCTCACCAAATGTTCTTAAAATATTCAAAATCAAGTTTTTTTTTAAAAAAAAAAATTAGATTATGGTGACACAAATATATTCCTCATTAATAATTTTTTAATTATTGAAAAAAAAAATTCTCACCAAAACTTTCAAAATTTTGGCACCATAAAAAAAAAATTAGTGGGAAAAATTTAGGTGACGAAACTTATTTTTTTCTCACCTAAAATTAAGTATTTATTGACGGAAATAAATTTCGTCACCTATTATTTTTCTTTTCTTATTATACGTGACAAAATTTATAATTCCTCATGGATTATTCTTATTTAGTGACGAAATTGTTTTCTTCACTAATTTTTGTCACCATACCAAAACAGAGAATAAGAGAAAGAGACACCAGAAAAAGAGAAAAGAGAAATCATGTACCAAATCATTGAGCAAAGAAGATGTGGCGGTTACCGGCAAGGCTGCTACTGGCGGTGACAATCGGCAAGACTAATAGAGGCGATGATGGCGATCAGCGTGGTGGAGGAGCAAGAAGTAAGACAAATTAACACGCTATTTTGAGAGAGAGAGAGAGAGAGAGAGAGAGAGAGAGAGATGAAAACAGAAAAAAGGATAAAAAAAAATTAATACCCTATTTTGAGAGAGAGAGAGAGAGAGAGAGAGAGAGAGATGATAAACAGAAAAAGGGTAAAAAAAATTAATACCCTATTTTTTTTTTTATTGCCGCTCAATATATCAAAAAGTTTCCACCAAAATTGGTGACAATATTATTTCCTTACCAAAAGATATCAGAAATATTAAAACGTTTTGGTGACGAAAATATATTCATCACAAATAATTTTATAATTAGTGACAAATTTTTTTGTCACCAAAACTCCCAAAATTTTGGCGCCATCCAAAAAAAAAGCGGGAAAATTTTTGGTGACGAAACTTAATTTTTCCTCACTTAAAATGAAGTATTTATTGACGAAAATAAATTTTGTCACCTATCATGTTTATTTTTTTATTATATGTGACAAAATTTATAAATTCCTCACGAATTATTTTCATTTAGTGACGAATTTTATTTTCTTCACTAGTTTTCGTCACCATAGGTTACTTTTGTTGTAATGATTTGATTCTTGAAAATACTCATAGCAGCAAATTTGATTCTTTTCAAGATGTAGAGAATATGAATAAGGCAGTTGAGACCACCCTAGGTCTAGCAAAGTGCAACACTGAGTGGTACTATGACACCATCAACAATTTAATGAACTTCCATTTACAAAGATGAAACATACCATATTCAATATCTTAAATTTCAATACATCTATCTAGTACCTGTTTATTCAATTGGCAGCTAACCATGACAGCTAAAATTCAATAAACTCGTCACTAATTGGTTCTATAACAACCATAAATTCAATTTTGGTGTCCTAATTTCAACTCTACATAAATAAGAACTGAGTGTTGCATCCAAAAAAAGATCAAAGCAGAAGAGGACTTACTGAAGAGAAGCTTGTCCAAGCTCTCATTAGCTACGTACTCATATACAAGCAGCTTCTCCTCACCGTGCGCACAATACCCCAACAAATTGACAACATTGCAATGCTACACGCGAGCCAGCTTGGCCTCATTCTTGAACTCATTCTTCCCCTGATTCGAGCTCTGCGACAACTTCTTCACTGCAATTTCTCTTCCATCATTCAACCTTCCCTACATCTCCAAAACCCTAACAATCACATACAAATCCACACACACACACACACACACATATATATATATACATACATCGGTCTCGCCGTTGATTGATAGACAGATATACGAATATAGAGAGATTTTAGAGAGAGAAAATAGGGCAAATCTAAGTGAATCGGTGGTCCGGTTGCCCACGACCGCGAGGAGGAGCGGCGGAGGCGCGGCTGGTGGAGCGGCAGTGAGAGATGGAGGGGAGAGGAGCAACGGAGAGGGAGAGGCAAAGAGAGAGAGGGTGAAAGAGAGAGAGAGAGAGAGAGAGAGAGCGAGGGAAACATTGGAGAGAGAGAGAGACACACAGGTGCTAGTTTGTTGTTTGGAAACCAAGTAAATATATATATTACACCATTAGTGACTAAAATTTAGTCGCCAATTAATTTATAAAACCCTCCAAAATTTAAAAAATTCCTCCAAATATTTTATTTTTTGGCGACTAAAATTTATTTTTGTCGCTGAAAGTAAGTTTTTGGCGACCAAATTTTTGGTCGCCAAAGATAAAAAATATTTCTTTATTTCTATTCGGCCACTAAATGATTTTAGTAGCCAAAAATCAATATACAGCGAATAAATTTTTTTTTGTCGCTTAAAGTTTTGGCGACTAAAACTTTAGTCGCCAAATAGAAAAAAAAAATTTATTTCCATTCAGGGACTAAATATTTTAGTAGCCAAAAATCAATATACGGCGACTAAATTTTTTTTTTTGTCGCTGAAAGTAAATTTTTGGCAACTAAAACTTTAGTCGCCAAAGAGAAAAAATAATTTTTTTATTTGTCATTCGACAACTAAATATTTTAGTAGCCAAAAGTCAATATACAGCGACTAAATTTTTTTTTTTTTGCCAATTCTTGCATTTTTAGCAACTAAATTTTTTTTTAGTCGCCAATAATGAATATAACCCAACTAACAAAAATTAGTAGCTAAATATTTTATTTTTTGGCGACTAAAAAAAATTTAAGTCGCCAATTTCATAATTTTTGGCGACTAAATTTTTTTTAGTTGCCAATTTTAGTCGCTAAATGTGTATTTTGTTGTAGTGTTATTAAAAAATCACTAAAATATAAAAACTTAGTACATTTTCTAATTTTTGTGTATTTATTAATTTTTTATATTTTCTATAAATATTTTATTTTTTTAGGTACATCTAAAAATCAAAAATTTCAAAAATAATTTTCAAAAAATAAATAAAACCAACCAATTTTTTTGTAATCCTCCCCCCCCCCCCCCCCCCCCAAAAAAAAATATATTTTTTTATTTTTTAATTTTTTTTTTAAGTTATATTATTCATTTCTTTTTTTTTATATAATTTTAAAAGTAAAAAAATAAAAAGAGTTGATTTTTAACCTACCTCAGTTGCAAAGTTTACGGTGCATGACGTGTATTTCATAATCCCCTCTGACGGAAGTCGAATTGACCCAAGAAGAAGCTTCCAAATTGTTTTGGGAAGTGTAAAAATAATTAATTTTATTTATTTATTATGAAAAAAGAATAATGTTAAAAATTTTAACAATTTTATTAAAATTTTTATCAAATGTTTCACATGAGTATGAGACTCAGACAATGTGAGTATCTTACACCCATGAAAACATTTGGTAGAACTTTTATTTAGTGATAAGAAAATTTAATAATATATTTATATAGCATTTAAATTAATATTTACTTTAAAAAATCATTGAAACCTTGAAGGAATTAGGATAACATATTGCATATGAACAAGGTAATTCATTTGTTTCACATAATGGACTAAAATGGACAGAAAAAATAATAATAAATAAATAAAATTTAAATTAATTCATTTAAATTAATATTAATAACACCTTGTACCCTGTTATTACATCAATAAAGTTTTTTTTTTTTTTCTACTGATCAAAAAAAATGGACAAAATAATATCACCTTAAAAAGGGAAAATGTTCAAGCTTACAATGATTGACTTACAAGGGACAATAAAGGGGTACAAATTAAAATATATAGTATGCTTCAACATAGGATTGCAATCTTAATTCTATTTGCCACACTTTTAGTACACAGAAGTCAACCACAAAAAAAATAAATAAATAAATAAATAAAAATGCTATGCAGAACTTACATCAGTTCTTTTAAAAATACAAAAATTAATCATAGAATTGGACACAATAACCTTATCTAAGAAAACCATAGCAAGCACTAGTCTAATTTGGGCAGTAACTTTGGGATAGACTTGATGAAGAATCCTAAAAACAAAGGCACAAGCACTGCAGTTGGATTCCCCAAAAGACAAGCAGCTATTGTGCTAATGAATATGCTTATTGTCGTCCAAATATTGTTACCACCACTCCCACCATTTCTGTTCTTGGTTTCCACAGGCTTCAAATCCATTTTTGCAAGTGCCATAGCGAAATCATCAGTACTTCCATCGATATCACCATTCATCCAAGCTTCGTGCACCATTTGAGTTATGCAATACACATGAAAATTATACTTCTTGCATGTAGAAACATAAGAGCATCCCGGATTGCGCGTTTTGGTACCCAAAGGTGTTTTCTGGTTGCACCTCTTGCACTTTGATGATGATGAGACCTTGTTGTGAAGAATGAAATCCATGCCACTGATGCATAAGTTGGCTTTTAGGTTGCTACAACACGGGTGTAAAGCTAAGTTTCTTGCATCGCAAGCATAGAAATAGCCTTCTATATAGTTCCCACATGCATCACAAGACCTGTGTTTTGTTTATTGATCGGCAAAAAAAAAAGGTAATATCTTACTAATGATACTAAAACATTACAAAAGGGAGGAAATTTACAAAATATCTAATGACTCCATATGAAGTTGTGCTATAATAGATTGGTAATAAGTACTTAGTCGAGTCGAGATTTTCATTTATGGAAGATTTTTACTCACCTAAGTACTTAGGTACCAAAAGACTGTGTGAGGGGGAAAAAAAAAAACTCGATTAAACACAAAGAAGAAACGGTTAAAGTTGAGCAATAAATAAATTCATATTAAGAAATGCTAGAGATCAGTAACTCAGACACAAAAAATAAATATATAAACACAAAATTTCAACAATACCTTGAGTGTGTCGAGGATGGTTGATGACAAAATTCAAAGATGGATCTTGGGAAAATCTCAGGGGAAATGGAATGTTCAGGAGACATGCACTCCTCGTGTAGCTCATAGTCACAGTGCTCACATCTGTATCCTGATCCAAACCCTTTCTGTTTGCATCCATCGCATGTGAATCGTTTGTTGTAGCTTTTCTTCTCAAGCTTATAGCCATGCTTTGGGCAGCAGCCTTGAGTTTTCTTCACAAATGATTTGTCAATTTCAAGAGCTTCAAGGGCCATCCCATGAAACAAAACAAGAAAAAATTCAAAGTTAAATTAAATTCAAATTACACAATCATATTTTCTAGGTAAAATTATGGGTATTTAATGTTTTTGAATGAGAAATGCTATGTCACTTTTTTTTGGGAGACCAGTGCCTTCTTTAGAATTAACAAAATAATAAAAGTAACTAATATCTTGTATATAAAACGGCAAAAGAAATTGGAGATATATATGATACTCTTCAATGGAGATATCATATGTTGCATACCAAGAACAAGTTATAATAAGTTATGGGTGTCAATAAATCACAAAGACACAGAAAATAAATTAAAATTTATATCCAAATTCTAAACATACATGCGTATATATATAAGCATATAAACAAATGGAAAATCTTGATGTTACCTGGCTGCTGAACTACCATACATCGGTCATGAGTTTCTGAAACTGGATTTTGTAACACAAATTTGCATTTCCTGGTTCTTGATTGGCGAGGTTTGCTCAAAGAGCTTAAACGCTTTTTTTTGCTCTTCGAGCTTCTTTATGACTTTCTTTGGATCTCCGATAATTAAAATGGTCACCCTTTTTTCTTCATCATCTACATCTACTGATTTCACTCCAAGAATTTTTCGATATCCCTCCAACTTGCCCTGGCATCCGGAGCAGTCGCAGTGGATATCCATCTTGATAACATAAGTCTTCATATCATCAACCTTCGAGTATGCCATTTGAGACTCAGAATAGCTAGGTTTTCACAAAGAAATCCACCGAAAAGTATAATAATTAATGAAAAAACCACAGTAATTTAAATAAAAACTTAGTTTACTAGGAACATATAAACAAAAAACAAAATACATACACATAGAATGAAATTTTACAGAATTTGACGTATCTCCTAAAAAATTCTTCTCCCATATTTTGTACCTAATTTTCTGATCGATTGTTGTATTTTTAAAATTATTGCGAAAACGTAAGTGTTGAAAACATAGGATTTGTATTCTTACCTTGATAGGAGAGTAGCCTAATCGAAAATGGCAAAAAAGAGGACTCAGGCTTAATCTCTGTGTCTGTGCTGCATATGGCAAAACTGTAGTGACGCAGCGGAATAAATCACACGGGACTAGATATCGTTCTAGTAGACGAGAATTCTTGAATCCACAAGAACACCCTTGAATCCACAAGGAAGATAGAAGAAAAGCTCTTAAAAATATTATTGAATGAATGAAAATTACATATGCTTGTAGGCTTATTTATAATAGACTAAACCTAATACTTGTAGGAAAAGTGATTCCAAAATAAACTAAGAAACTTAAATCAACACAAATTAAGAAACCTAAGAGAACTAAGAAACCTAAGAGACTAAAATTCTAAACTATTTAAAATCCTAGTCAAAATCTAATTCTAAAATAATAAAATTAAGAAACCTAATAATTCTAAAATATTTATACTAAATTACAAGAATCCTAATAATACATCAAAAATATTAAAACTAAAAATATAAAAATTCTTAAAATCTTGTCCTGAAAATCTCGTCCTACATCAGACTCCTCTTCTTTGAAAGAACTCGCCCTCGAGTTCATATTACAGATCTGCCATCGTCCATGCCAAATAAAAAGATACTTGGAATATTTTAGTTGTTTGTCTCTCATGGGCAGAAGTTCATCTGGCAACTCGTCGGCAGTAAGTTCTTGGAATTCCTCCAACAATGGTTGAATTTTCTGAGGGATTGGTGTGACTGTGTTCTCCTTGGCCACAGGTACCATTGTTTTCACAACCATAGCATATAACTCTTGTGAAGTTTTCGCATCTGCTACAAACTCGGCCTCTGAATTGGTTATAGTGAGGAAAGACTTCGCTTCGACTTTCAGAGGCACTATGTGTTGCTTTAAGGGACTCATAGCAATTTTATGAGACCCCCAATTGAACACATAAGTGTTGTCTCGCCCTCTAAATGTAATATCCACATCAAATTGCCAAGGTCTTCCAAGTAATACTTGACTAGCATCCATATCAACCACATCACATAATACATCGGATTTATAATGTTTGCCAATAGAAATAGGTACCTTACATACTTCGGTTATCTTGACAGCAAGTCCTTTTTTGATCCAGCCAATACTGTAGGGAGATGGGTGTGGTTCAGGAGACAACTTCAGGTGCGTTACCAATCGTTTAGCCACAAAATTTTCACAGCTTCCACTGTCCACAATAAGGTCACACACCTTTTGATTTATGGTACAACAAGAGCGAAAAATACTGTGACGTTGACTGAGGTCCTCAGTTTTTGGTGTAAATAGAACCCTTTGAACTACACAGTTGACTCGTTCTCCTTCTTCTCTGGCGAGTTCAGCACCTTCATACTGATCACCCTCATATTCTGCATCTCCATCATCCCCAATTTTATCTTCTTCTTCAACTAAATTAGCAGTCCTTCTTTCTGGGCACACATTAGAGCGATGGCCAGGCATACCACATCTATAACACTTATCCGTTGTTGGTTTGGCATAAGGATTTGTGTTTGGAGGTGCCTCTCTGCTAGTTGATCCAGTCATCTGGTTTCCTCCTCCTCCACCAGCGGTACTCTTCTGCTGATTTATTGGAATTGTTGGTTGGGTAGCCCCTTTTCCTTTTTCCTTAGTAGGAAACGATGAATCAGGAAGGTTCCAACAATATCCAGAATAGGTTGTCTTGCGCTCCATTAGCTCGGCTTTGAGAGCCATATTATGTGCTTCATCCACAGTCCACACTACTGATAGCCCCATCTTCTCTCGAATGGTTAATTTTAACCCATTGAGATACCGGGCTACACGCTGTCCTTCGGTCTCATTCAGATTATTACGATCTGAAAGTCGGCAAAATTCAGTTGTATAATCAAATACAGATCGGCTTCCTTGGTTGCAATTTTGGTACAACTGAAATAAGTATTGATCATAATCTGGTGGTAAAAATCTATCTTGGAGGAGTTGTTTCATCCGACGCCAAGTCCGTACAGATTCTTTTCCTTGTCGATGCCTATTTTTCTGTAATTGATCCCACCATACCGCAGCACCTCCCTTTAGTTTGTACCCCACCAATTTCACCATCTTTGATTCTGGAACATCCATCATCCCAAAAAATCGCTCCACCTCTAAAAGCCAGTCAAGAAAATCCTCAATATGTAGATTTCCATTGAACTGGGGAAGATCTATCTTCATTCGGTACTCATCGAACCCTTGTTGTTGTTGCCTTCGGGGTTGATAGTTGGCTGGAAGTGGTTCAAACTCTGGTTCAGACTCCTCTTCACTATCAGATGGACAACGAAGGGGACGTCTAGGAGCATTCTGAACAGGTTGACCTCGGGCAAATCCTTCGGTGCGCACTCTGTTCTGGTTAACAGGTTGGCCTTGGGCAACTCCCTCAGCACGGACCCTATCAACCACTGGTGGCCTGTTGTTGGCATTGAGATTCAGGCCAATAAGCAGATCACGAATTTCGTTCAACTGCTCTTGCTGTTTCTCATATGCTACCCACAGGGCCTCGACCCCACGATCACCGTCAGTAGGGTTTGCATGATCTACTCTGTCTTGTGCCATAGAGCCAGGTGAATCCTTGCTTTGATACCACTTGACGCAGCGGAATAAATCACACGGGACTAGATATCGTTCTAGTAGACGAGAATTCTTGAATCCACAAGAACACCCTTGAATCCACAAGGAAGATAGAAGAAAAGCTCTTAAAAATATTATTGAATGAATGAAAATTACATATGCTTGTAGGCTTATTTATAATAGACTAAACCTAATACTTGTAGGAAAAGTGATTCCAAAATAAACTAAGAAACTTAAATCAACACAAATTAAGAAACCTAAGAGAACTAAGAAACCTAAGAGACTAAAATTCTAAACTATTTAAAATCCTAGTCAAAATCTAATTCTAAAATAATAAAATTAAGAAACCTAATAATTCTAAAATATTTATACTAAATTACAAGAATCCTAATAATACATCAAAAATATTAAAACTAAAAATATAAAAATTCTTAAAATCTTGTCCTGAAAATCTCGTCCTACATCATGTAGGCTTTTTGTGTCTTTTAAAGCAACGTTTAGGGTTAGTTTTGTCTTTCGGCATGTAAACAGTGAAGCTTCATGGGAAACTGTACCTTAACGTACAATACTAGGAGAGGCGAAGGCGGTGAGCCTCGACAATTCGTCTCTCTTTCTTCTTTTTTATTTTTTTATTATTTGTCGGTTTGATTTGGTTGTTTTTTTTTGTTTTTTTTGTTTTTATTATTTTTGTTTGAAAGGGTGGTTATATGTATAGGTGTGTCAAAAAATTAGATTTCTCGCATCAATTTAGCGTGAGTTGGACTAGTTAAGTGATAAAATTTATTGATCAGTTAGGCTGATTGGTTAAATTTATTTAGGAGGGACTCGTACAAAATTATATCAAATTAACAAATTTTAACTAGCAGTTTATTGATCAGTCAATTTTATCATACAATTAGTCTAACCTAATTTAGTCAACTTATAAAATCACATAATTTTTTTGACACACCTCTACACATAACTACCCTTCCAAAAAAAAAAAAACAAACCATCACACGCCAACAAATAAAAAATAAAAAAATCAAAAAGAAAGAAAAAGGAAGTCGAGGCATCCCAGCCTCACAATTGGAAACATTTCCCTTCCAGGTCTATTCATTCAACTAATAATTTTCTTCCCCTTAACAAACACGCAAAATGGGCGGTTAGAGAAAGAGAGTGGATATTCCAGTGGGAAATGAAATATGGAATTGATGGTTATTTTGGTAACACGATTAAGAATTAATTTTTTAATTTTTAACCTTTTTTTAATGTTTTTTTAAAAATGTCAAAAATAAAATTTTAAAAAAAAATCACTTTTTAACTTACTTGTCAAAATAGGCCAATGTCTTCGTATCTCGTTACGTAATTGAATCAAAATTTTAAAATTATTGATTTCAGATGTCTATTTTATATTTTTTTTAAATGATAAAGATTTTTATTTTTTTATTAATTTTAAATTTGAGCCATTAATTTTTGGAAAATTTATTGGAAAGTCCTATTTTGGGAATTTCTGTGCCATTTGGCCCTACGTTTTAAATGGTTGATTGAAGAGTCCATATTAGGTGTACTGTGACCAGTAAGTCCTTTTTCAAACGTGGATGGATATTGGTTAGACAAATATACCCTCATTAGTTAATTGGGGAATGTTTTTTTTTTTTTTTTGGAATGTGTAACAAGTATGGCATGAACACAAAATATATACACAATTTATTTCTAATCTCTCCTTCTAAAACAGAACACAAAATACATACACAAAATAGAATTTTACAGAATTTATTTATAATCTCTCCTAAAAAATTCTTCCCTATGTTCTGTATCTAATTTTCTGATCGATTGTTGTATTTCTAAAATTATTGCGAAAACATGAGTATTGAAAAAATGGGATTTGTAGTCTTACCTAGATAGAACAGTAGCCTAATGAAAAATGGAAGGTTTTTTTTTTTTTTTTTTTTTTATACCCAGAACACTCTCAAAGCAGGATCCTTAGGATCCACCCTTACAAACCAAACTGAAGGGAGCTAGCCGATCTATCTAAACCGTCGAACTTTCACTTGAGTAATAAGGGATTCGAACCCTAATCGATAAGGAGATGAGTATACTCCCTTACCAACTAGAATCCCTTCGCTGTAAAATGGAAGGTTTTGACAGTTTGAAATGGCGAAAAGGACAGGCTCAATCTCTGTGTGTCTGCTGAATATGGCAAAAAGTGGCTTGGTGTCTTATACAAGCATCTTTGGGTAAGTTACTTACCCAGAAAGAAAGTGAAGCTTCATGGGAAACTGTACCTTAACATACTAGGTTGCTTCCTAGAATAAGAAAAAGTCTTTGTTTGTTTAGCAATAGTTGGTGGCCTAAAACTATTTAGCTCGAATGTTTCGAAACACTCAAAATAATATCGTTTTGAGTGTAAAATAATTTCGTTTTGGGTATAAAACGACGTCGTTTTATCATTTTTGAACCATTCGAACCCCATATTTTCGAACCACCAAACATTTTTCTTGTTTGTTTGAGTGTGTGTGTTTTTATTTAGGTGCTGTTTGGCAAACTTGATTTATTGATTTTTTTGACTTTTTTCACCTAAGATTTTTTTGTTCGTTTGGTTTTCTTATTTTGCTTTTTTAGCTTTTTTGTATTGGAATGACAAAATTACCTTCTGCTTAGAAATGATGCTTTTTTGACTTTTTGTTTGTATATGGATCAATTTGGTAATTTTACATCAAAAGTCAAGTGTTTTATCATTTTGTGACTTTTTTTTTATCCTTATGTGCTTATTTAATCCTAATATATTTACCAAACCAAGGCCTAATAGTCAGGGGATAACGTCATCATCGTACTTTTATCTTTTTCATATCACTTTACAACAATGGTAGAGGGCCCTAATTTTTGTGGCTCAAATGGCTCGAATTTACCAAAACGACGTCGTTTTGAATACAAAACAACATCAAAATTGTCAAAACGACGTCGTTTTGGCAATTTTGAGCCATTTGAGCCACAAAAATTAGGGCCCCCAAACATTTTTCATCACTTTATTAGATTTTAATTTGAACGGGTACAAATGACATGAATTGTCTATTTCATAAATTTTACTCCTTCCGTTCTAAAATATTAGTCATTTATTCCATTTTTTATTGTCTCAAAATATTAGTTCCTCTTCAAAAATCAAGTACAAAAATAATATAAATTTTCTATTTTGCCATTCTTTTAAATTAATAAACAATATAAAAAGTACAATTATGACATTGATATTCCCAAAAAATGTACTATCAAAAGGATAATTTTGGAAAATCAACTTTTTTCAAATGCAATAATTGTACTACCAAAAAAAGTTAGATTCCCCAAAATGGACCATTATTTTGGGACAGAGGGAGTATAATAAATGTTATTCACACACAAAAAAAAAAATTGAGTTTTATTTAAAAATTTATAAACTTAAGAAAAAAAAATCACATCTTATTTTATAAAATAAATGATAATTATAAACTTAAACTATTTATTTTATAAAATAAAATATTTTTTTCCCTATGTTTATATTTTTTTGATGAAACTCATTTTTTATATGAATTATTATGAAATTTACGAAATAAACGGTTTTGATCATCGGTGTGGGTCCGAATTGGGATTTATAAGAGAAGTATGGAAATGTATGAATAGATGAAAGTACGGAGGGGAGCCTCTCCCGAAGGTCAATTGTTAGTTATTATATTAATATCCATGGAAGTTAACCTTTCCACCCATGCAAAGCGCCAAGTAATTGCCTCATTATTTAAGCTCCCTCTAGAGAGACATGACCTCTCTCAAGCCTTTAAAAGAGTTATGATGGTTAATTAGGTTGGGCCTAGTTGATTAAATTCTCTGATTGTTTGATTTGTTTCACTAATTTCACATATATATATTTTTTTTAAATACATTTAAAATAAATTTAATATACAAGCAATAATCTGATACACATGTTATTATTTTTCAATTATTAATTGACGGAGAAGGAAGTAGCTAGGGAAGAACTATTATAGACTCTGAGATAAGATTATTTTAAGATATAGACTCTGAGATAAGATTACATTTGTGAATCAAAATATTTTATTCTAAGATATTTTTATTCTGTATATGTTTTATTATTTTGTTCTAGGGTGGAACAAATTATTTTGATCCAAAACTTTCGTCTCAAAATGATTAAATTATGCTTCTCGAGATGACTTTTCCATCCTTACTATATTCAGTGTTGAAACCAAAATTCTTATTTAAAGAGGGCCAATGTGAGTGTTAAAAAAAAAAAATGTCAGTGCTGTTTTTGATCCCATAATGGGAAAAAGAAAAAGGAAAAAGAAAGTCTTTGTTTTGATTTGAACTTGAAGTCTTTCGTTTTTGTTTTGATTTTTTGTTTTTTGTTTTCTGTTTTTTGGTTTTTTTTTTCTATTTTTATAGGTCTTGCTAATAAATATATCTAAACACAAAAAAATAAATAAATACAAAATACAAAATATTGTTCACTAATATCATTTTTTTTTTTTGACATTTTTATCAAATTTTAAATACTTTTTATATAAATTTTAATATTAAAAAATAACCTTAAGGCACTTGATCCTATTTGTCAATTATTAATTCACAGAAGGAGGTAGCTAGGGTAGAACTATTTTAGACTGAGATAAAATTATTTTGCATTTAGTTCACATTTTGTGACTTGAAATAATTTATTCTATAGGGTTTTTTTATTCTATTTATGTCTATGTGTTATTATTTTGTTTCAAGGCGTAACAAATTATTTCGATCTACTTTCGTCTCAAAATGACTAGATTATGCTTCTCTGAAATGTCTTTTCCATCCTTATTATACTCAGTGATGAAGCCAATTTTTTTATTCAATTTAAATGTAGAAAAAAAAAATAAAAGAGTTAAATTTTGAAAAATGATAATTTCTTATATAAATGTTATAAAAAAAATTAACAAGAAAATCATAGAATTATATGACTATATAATTTTTTAACAAGGATCTTAATGTAAAATTTTTTAGTTTGTCATTTTAAGTCATTTTATTGATTGATATAATTTATATAATAAAAAAAATCACTTGTATGAATTTTGATGATGCAGTTCGTTTCCGTAGGATGGGTCGGATCGATCCAAGCTCCTCGAGCCCACGTCCGAATGGCGAAGCCCACCAGATGACCTGAAAATAAGTTCAGTGGGGAACGGGGTAGTCCCCCAGCGAACCCTCCGACGAGCAAGTTAGTAGGTAGTAAGAAAGATGGAGTATGTAGAGAGATTGGAGATAGAAAAGCTTAACCTTCTCCTTGTCTTCCATGTCTGCTTATATCATTTGGTAATCATTTCACTGTCCCTTCCGACGTGCCCCTCACGCCGAAAGTCTGTGTTGTAGCTTGTCTTGCACAGGGTAAGGTGGCGCTGTTCCGACGGGGAGGTGTTGTCGTAATAAATGCTGTGATGGGCTGCATTAATGGTGATGTATTGTGGCAATAACTTTTGCAGATCTTTGTCTGCTGACGTGGCCTGTTCTGCACCTGCCATGTGTCCGAGTATCATTGGCCTTCCCTGCTCAGTTGGCCTCCAGCTGTCCTGGGTTTTGCTACCCGGGTTATGCAATGGGGTCTAAATGGTGGGCTTGGGTTTGTTCGTTGTGGGTTGTGGCCTTTATGGGCCTGGCCATGTCAGTAGTCCCCCATTCCCGAGTGCAGCTTCAGTCCAACGAAGGGAATAGTAATCAGGAAGATGTGCCCGGCTGCCGGTGGGGTCGAGTCAGCGGACCGAGCGGGAAAGGGTCTAACCGCGCGGGGAGCCGAGTGGGAGGGTCGACCGCGAGAGGTGCCGATCGCGAGGGGAGCCGAGTGGGAGGGCCGACCGCGAGGGGAGCCGAGTGGGAGGGCCGACCGCGAGAGGTGCCGATCGCGAGGAGTGCCGACCGCGAGGGGAGCCGAGTGGGAGGGTCGACCGCGAGAGGTGCCGATCGCGAGGGGAGTCGAGTGGGAGGGCCGACCGCGAGGGGAGCCGAGTGGGAGGGCCGACCGCGAGAGGTGCCGATCGCGAGGGGAGCCGAGTGGGAGGGTCGACCGCGAGAGGTGCCGATCGCGAGGGGAGCCGAGTGGGAGGGTCGACCGCAAGAGGTGCCGATCGCGAGGGTAGCCGAGTGGGAGGACCGACCGCGAGGAGTGCCGACCGCGAGGGGAGCCGAGTGGGAGGGGCGACTGCGAGAGGTGCCGATCGCGAGGGGAGCCGAGTGGGAGGGCCGACCGCGAGGAGTGCCGACCGCGAGGGAGCCGAGTGGGAGGGACGACCGCGAGAGGTGCCGATCGCAAGGGGAGCCGAGTGGGAGGGCCGACCGCGAGGAGTGCCGACCGTGAGGGGAGCCGAGTAGGAGGGCCGACCGCGAGGAATGCCGACCGCGTGAAGGACGAGCGGAGGGGCGCGGGGCTCAAGAGGCGGCGTGTGTAATGAGGATTTGGAGTGGAAAAGACAGGGGAAGTTGTTGGGGCAGTGCATCGCGGCCATACACGTGGCGCTATCGTGGAGGGTAAGTGAGGCGTTGGAGCAAAAATGAAACGATAGGTTATTATAGGTTTGAAAAGACAGTTTTGGCGGATGATTTGAAAAGTTTTCAAACTGGCGAACATTAATTGGGATCCTTGGAATACGGGTAAACCGTGGGCGTTTGGTATTATTCGATTCACCTATTTCTTTACAAAAACTCAAAACCTTCGAAGTATCAGTTCCTTTGTTGCTGACGATACCCCGTTACAACATTTTTGTAACTTTCTTGCACCTGCATCAGAAGCAATACGCAGACACGCCATAGACATGGCTCAGGAAGAGGCTGCGATTGTCATAGTGGACCCACTTGGGGATGACGATGCAGAGGAGCTAGCGGCGCAGTACAGGTCAGGGAGGGTGGAGGAAACAGTGATGCGATCCCATGGTTCCACCGTGATAGCTGCGCCACAACCAATCAGCTAGGTGGAACCAGATCACTGGCATTCGAGGGCTTACAGGTCCATTATTACTGCGACGGAGTTGGAGGCCATCCGCGAAAGGTACCAGATTCCGACGGAGGTGGAGTTGGCGCTGCCAACATCAATGGAGAGGCCGTCTGATGCCAGGCCAGGGGAGTTCTCCCTCTATGAGGAGGCGCTGAAGGGTGGGCTGAGATTGCCACTGCCGCAAATCGTGGTGGATATGCTCAACCGCTTAGAGGTAGCACCAGGGCAGCTAATGCCCAATGCGTGGAAAATTTTGTTATCTTGCGCAAGTGCATGGCCGAAGGCAACAGAAGGGCAGGCCATGACAGTAGATGAGTTCTTTTGCTGCTACAAAGCTTCAGGGGTTGGTCGGTGAGGACCACTATAGAATGGGCCTGGAAGTAAGGACGAAGTCGTCTGGAGGCAGTGACCAGGGCCAGGGACAACTTTTCCAGCAGTGGGTAGTTCTGCTCTGCTCCCCTGAGAGCTCAACTGATGTAATAGACCGGCCGTTGAACTGAGCCGTCTTCCCTAATGAGAGCTGCACTAACGGCGGTGTTTGATACTGCTAAATAGAGGAAGAGGGGTTCACCTGCGATTGCCTGCGAAAGAAGGGGGGGTTGGCCATGCATTGTTTTAACTGCTGGAAGGCCTCTTCGGATTCAGTCGTCCATTCGAAAGTCTGCCGAAGGACTTTGAAGAATGGTAGGCACTTATCTGTTGCGCGGGAAATGAAGCGGTTGAGAGCCGCCACTCTGCCAGTGAGCCTTTGAACTTCTTTGACAGTTTTGGGTGACTGCATCTCAATCAAGGCCTTGATCTTCTCAGGGTTGGCTTCGATGCCGCGCTGACTAACCATAAAACCCAAGAACTTTCCAGATCTTACGCCGAAGGCGCACTTCTCGGGGTTGAGTTTCATCTGGTACTTGCGAAGGGTGGCAAAGGTCTCCCGTAGGTCGGTCAGATGGTCAGTGGAGAGTTTGCTCTTGACTAGCATGTCGTCCACATACACTTCCATGTTCCGACCGATCTGATCTTGGAAAACAGCATTGACTAACCGTTGATAGGTGGCCCCAGCATTCTTTAGTCCGAACGGCATTACACAGTAGTGGTAGGTATCTCGGTCGATAATGAAGGATGTGTGTTCCCGATCGGATGGGTGTATCATGATTTGGTTGTACCCAGAGAAAGCATCCATGAAGCTGAGCATTTGGTGATCGGCCGTGGCGTCGACCAGCAGATCTATGCGGGGGAGTGGATAACTGTCTTTGGGGCAAGCTCGGTTCAGGTCAGAGTAATCGACGCAGAGTCGTCACTTGCCATTGTTCTTGCGGACCAGAACCACATTGGATAGCCATTTAGGATAGTCCACATTTCGGATGAACTGAGCCTCAAGGAGTTTGTCAACTTCTGCGGCTATGAGATTATTGCGCTCTGGGTGGAAAATACGTTGCTTTTGTCTGTGAGGTCGGAAATGAGGTTCGATGTTGAGGCGGTGAGTTATGAAGGTGGGGTCGATGCCTGGCATATCTGAATGGGTCCAAGCAAAGACGTCATTGTGCTCGGTCAGAAGGGCAGTAAGATCGGATTTCGCTTGGGGGGATAGTTGGCTGCCGATTTTAGCAGTTTTCAATGGGTTGGTGGGGTCAATAGAGACCTCAACGAGCTCCTCCACGGGTTCTCCCCTGACCAGCTCGTCCTCATCCCGGGCGTCAAGTCCTTCGATGATCATTGCCTCCCTCAGCTTGACTTCTTTAAGTGAGGCAACATAACACTCCCTGGCCACGGTCTGCTCTCCTCTGACTGTTCCGACCCCGAGATCGGTAGGAAACTTGAGGGCGAGATGATAGGTGGATGTGATGGCTGGAAAGCGTTTAGGGCGGTGCGGCCAAGGATGATGTTGTAGGCAGATGGGCAATCGACCACAAGGAAGGTGAGCAACTTCGTGGCCTGCCGTGGGTACTCGCCGATCGTGATGGGAAGGTCGATGGAACCGATGGAGGTCACACGGTCGCCAGTGAATCCGACCAGGGGGGTTTGGAGTGGAGACAAGCTTTCTTCCCCAATCTTGAGCTGGCGGAAGCAGTTGAGGAAGATGATGTCTGAAGAGCTGCCATTGTCGATGAGAACTCGTCTGACCTTATAATTGGAGAGGATGACGGAAATGACGAGAGGATCATCATGAGGGTAGCGGATGCCTGTACAGTCGGCGTCCGTGAAGGTGATGGGCTCTGTCCACTGCTTGGGCTGTTTGGGGGGTCGGTCTACCATGGTGACTGCCTTGTCTGAGCCCTGCCGTATTTTTATAAGTTCTGCCTTCTGAGCCGAACGAGATGGTCCCCCACAGGCAAGACCACCTGAAATAACTCTAATTTCACCAACTGGGGGAGGTGGATTACCTTGTGGCCGGGGTTGCTGGGGAGGTCGGTCGTGGCCTTGATTCGGTTGAGCTGGGTGCCGCGGTGGGGTACGTCGGCGATCGTCTCTGTGGGGTTCGGTTCTTTGCCTCTGCTGAGGGCGGGTGTTGGTGAATCGGCTTAGACGCCCCTGGCGAATGAGGGTCTCCACCTGATCCTTGAGGTTGATGCAATCGTCAGTGTTATGGCCATGGTCCTGGTGGAAACGGCAATATTTGGACTGATCTTTCCGGTTGGAAGGGTTCCGTGGAGGGGGAGGCCATTTGAGGGGGTAGTCCCGTTGGATCTCGTTGAGGACATGTTCCATGGGAGAATTGAGAGGTGTATACCGCTCGAACCGGCCGGGAGGTCGGACTGGTGCTGACCGGTCGGCCCGAGGGGGTCGGTCGGTATAGCGGGGTGTCTGGCTATGATACTGTGCGTTGCCGGGCTCTTGGTCTTTCCTCTTTTCTCTGGGGGTCGGGTTTTTAGCTGTTGGATCCTGCCGAGCGGCTAGTGAATCCTCGACATTCATGTATTTCTAGGTTTTGAAGAGTAGGACTGCCATGGAGGTCGGGGGTTCTTAGAGAGGGAGAAAAGGAAATCAGATGGCCGCAGACCGGCCATGAAAGCTGTGAGGATGACCTTGTCGTCATTTTCGGCAACTTGCAAGGCTTCGGTGTTGAAGCGAGTAACGAAGCTGCGCAGTGATTCCCCCTCGGTCTGACGAATATTGAGGAGTTGGGTCGCCGGGCGCCGATGAAGTGGCTCAAGAAGGAGTCACTGAGATGCTGAAAAGTGGAGACCGAGTCTGGTGGTAACTGGCTAAACCATAGCCGAGCTGACCCCTTCAGTATCACGGGAAAAGCTCGGCACATGATTTCGTCAGGGAAGGCATGGAGGATCATGAGGGTGCGGTAGGTCTCCAGGTGGTCGACGAGGTCAGTCGTTCCGTCAAAGGAGTCGATGGTGGGCATTTTAAACTTGGCGGGCAGGGGTTTGTCTCGGATGGAAGCGACAAAGGGCGAGTTTTCCGTAGTGGAAGGCTTATGCTGGATATTCTGCATGACCCCTTGGAGCTGAAGTTTCATGGCTCGGAGTTCAGCGTCCCAAAGGGGAATGTTGTCACCACCAAAGGGAGACAGGTGTTGGATGCTGCTGGCCTCTCCCTCGGGGGCTGGTGCTATGACCGATGGGTGTGGGGGTGGAGGTGGTGGATTTATATGTGGGTGAGGAGGCTGCAAACCCCCTGAGTTGAGAGGGTTGGGTTGTGGGACAGTATGGCCCGGAGTTTGTTTCGGATGTGGTGGAATATCTGGAGGTGGCGGTGAAGGAATAGGGAGGTTTCTTTGTAGCAGAGCATTGATTAGGGCCTGGTTTTGTTCGGCCATGCGGTTGATGCTGTTGGTAAGCTCTATGAAGTACTGTGGTGGGTTGTTTGGATTGGGGGGGTCGGTTTGGTGATCGATAGCATTATGGTGGGAAGCCATGGATCTAGTCGTAACCATACACTTGACGGGTGAGGTGAAAAGGTTACTGGAACAAGGTCTCCGGCGGCAATGAACACAACTGGCGCACGGACAAACCAGTTCCCCACAGACGGTGCCAACTGATAATGCAGTTCGTTCCCGTAGGATGGGTCGGACCGATCCAAGCTCCTCGAGCCCACGTCCAAATGGCGAAGCCCACCAGATGACCTGAAAATAAGTTCAGTGGGAAACGGGGTAGTCCCCCAGCGAACCCTCCGACGAGCAAGTTAGTAGGTAGTAAGAAAGATGGAGTATGTAGAGAGATTGGAGATAGAAAAGCTTAACCTTCTCCTTGTCTTCCATGTCTGCTTATATCCTTTGGTAATCATTTCACTGTCCCTTCCGACGTGCCCTCACGCCGAAAGTCTGTGTTGTAGCTTGTCTTGCACAGGGTAAGGTGGCGCTGTTCCGACGGGGAGGTGTTGTCGTAATAAATGCTGTGATGGGCTGCATTAATGGTGATGTATTGTGGCAATAACTTTTGCAGATCTTTGTCTGCTGACGTGGCCTGTTCTGTACCTGCCATGTGTCCGAGTATCATTGGCCTTCCCTGCTCAGTTGGCCTCCAGCTGTCCTGGGTTTTGCTACCCGGGTTATGCAATGGGGTCTAAATGGTGGGCTTGGGTTTGTTCGTTGTGGGTTGTGGCCTTTATGGGCCTGGCCATGTCAAATTTCATAATCAAAGAAATAATAAATAGCTTTACAAATCAAATCAATATAGTTAATATCATTATATAATATACGGAATAGTAGAAAATTATTTTTTAATTATGTCATTAATATTGTAAAAATACTAATGAAATAAAGAATCAATAAAAGAATTTTTAAAATTTTACAGAATCATTCTATATACATGATAGAAATTCTCATAAACTATAAGGGTAGTAGTAAAATTTTAAAAAAATTAAAAGGGGTCATGGCCCCATTGGCCTTCCCTTTCTTTAGTCACTTGTTATGCTCTTGTAAATCAAACAATGCTTAAAAGTTATACTCTTTTTTTTTTTGTTTTGGATCGGCCACTACAAGAAATTAACTAATATTTAAGAACTAATTAAATTTGGTCACTAAAAATAATCTTTTAGGGACAAATTTAAACATATAATAATTTACTTACAAGATTGTAAAAATGATTAATAATATTCTCACTATTTACATAATTTTTTTAGACTAATAAATTTGGTTGCTAATATATTTACATAATTTTTTTAGACTAATAAATTTAGTTGCTAATATATTATTAACAATTAGGGACCAAATACTTTCGCCATTATCAATTAAAAACAATTTGAGACCAATTATTTTCATCATTTTAACAATTGAAAAGTCGGGACCTCAATTTCACTTCAGCCCTAACTTGCTCATTCTCTCTCTCTCTCTCTCTCTCTCTCTCTCTCCGTAATCGATCTTCATACCTGTAAGAGCTCCAAGGCAGATTGAGCTCCACATTTGAAGATTAATAGTCGTTTTTCAATTAACAATTGAAGATTGAGCTCAATCTTCAATTGTCAATCTTCAATCTCTCGCACCTCGGTTTGCTCAATCTTCAGCCCTAAAGTCGGGAGCTCCAAGGCAGATTGGGAGCTCAATCTTCTTCAAATTTTGGTGCCTCTCTCTCTCCGTAATCGACCTGTAAGAGCTCCAATTCGAAATTTTAATTTCTTATCGTAATCGATCTGTGTTTTACATAGATTGAACTGTTTATTGTATTTTCAATTTCTTATCGTGTTTCAATCTATGTCTTACTTTATTTCTTATCGTGTTTCAATCTTTTTTTTTGGGTGAATATCGTGTTTCAATCTCTGTTTATCGTAATCGATCTCCGAACTCCGATCTCCGTAATCGACCTGTTTATTGTGTTTTCAATTTCTTATTGTGTTTCAATCTGTGTTTTACAGAGACTGAACTTGTTTCTTATCTTAATGCTTGTCGGAATTGAACAATTGTTTACATAGATTGAACTTGTGTGTGTGTTTGTATATATGTATGTCTAATCTAATGCGTGTTGGAGATGAAGAATTGGGGATGTGTAAGAGAAAAAGGACACACGAATATCATCTATTCTCTGATTATTTTTGCCATTTTTGTTATAAATCAATAATGAAATCTACGCCTCAAACAGAATTGCATTATAGTAGATTATTGTGCCAAACAAACAGATCATTTAAGAAATCAGAACCTTACCATCCCAAATAGGGGTCTGAAAATCCTTCAAAACCTTACCATCCCATTGATCCCCTTCCTTTGCCAGAGTCCACACAATGACTCTCCCATCCTGTGAAAGCCTAATCCACTGCCATCCCAAACTAGAAAGCCTGCAGGAAGGAGATAATCCATATATTCATAACTACCCTAATCCACCGCCACCGTTCTATACTACTTTTTACCAGCCAGTTTACGAGCCATGCACACATCCTTGCACCATTTTGTGATCTCATCTGATCTTCTGGATTTTTTTGATACAGAACTCACTCTTTCTTCTAGATAGAATTGTGTATGAGGGAACATGTGGCGGCCTCACTATTGTTTCAGGACCAGTTTCGTCCAACAAGTTACTTTCTCCCTTTTAGCCTAGAATGTTCTTATTTTGACATATTATTGTTCCATACATAACTAAATCTTATCGCACATACCATTGGCTGAATAAATGTTATCTTGTGCAGATTACTCAAGTTTATGGGTTTTATGATGAATGCCTACGAAAGTGAGTCTCTTATATCTATTTGTTATTTGAGGTGGCAGTTGAATTAATATGTACCTCTATTTACTGCCTAATCTTGCTGAATATCTATGTATGTGTGTGTGTGTGACAGTAAGATGACATATTAGTGCATGCATGATAAAATATATATCGAAACAAAGGCAAGAAAAAAAAATGTCTAGTGTTAACGGTTAGTAAATTTATATTACAATTCCATAAGATAGAAAAAATCTTGCACAATGTTTCCATTTTTAGTAAACACAAGGTATATGCCTAGTGTTAACAGTTAGTTTAATATACATCACATCTATAATAAGGTAGAAACGAAGAACACATCAAGAAGTGGAGTTTTGACTTGATATTCTGATGTTTTGTAGCTGTCAATAGTTAGTACCGTCCCGGTGTTTGAATATCAATTTATTTCGTTCCAATGTATTTCAGAATGACTGGGCAAATTAAAATGTGTAATGAATATCCAACATAATGCTGAAAAATCATTTACCTAGCTGATTTCAAATAGTTAGGCAATGTTAAATTCAATTAGAAACGCCGATGGACAAGGTTCTGATCTATTTTATAACCATAATTTGCTCAAACATTCCTTCTTTCACAAGCATTCTAAAAGTGTAGGGTCACAATCTGCTATCTCAATCTTTCATTGACAATTCATGTGGGATTGTGTAGAGAATTTCTCTATTCTTTTTTTGTTTTTGTTTTTGTGACTTTCTTTGCCGATTCTAAATGTATCCAATTTTTTTACAGGTATGGTAATGCTAATGTTTGGAAGATATTTACAGATCTTTTTGATTATTTCCCACTTACTGCCCTGGTTAGTAGGATTATCCCATTTCATTGATGTATTATTGTACCATTGTCTTATGTTTATTTTGCAGTTTAATATCTTCTTGTTTTCCCATATTGTCTACTTTTTTTATTTATCTGTTTTATAAGCAGAAATAAGGTATTGGCTTAAGGAAATAAATTAACGCATGTACTCAGCCTTATATGTTGTGTTATTTAGCCAAATCCTTGTATTTATTTGGTGCCTTATAATACGGCAATCCTTTTATTGATTCTAATTTATTTGAGGATAATGTGGTTTACACAGCTACCCGAGAACAGCATGAACTGTGCATGGGTAGCGTATGAAACGGTTCTGTGATGCCATGTAGTTCAGTACATCCAACACGCAAACAAATTTTGTATACAGTATTCTTGTTAAATTGAATGTTATTTAAACATTTTTTTTTGACTTTCCATATTAAGGATCAGGTTCTGTTTATAAGCCGAAGCTTGTTGGATATGTGATCCTTCTGTTTGAGACTTGTATGGTAGATTATATTTTACTGTGTTGTTCATGTAAAATTGACTGTTGGGTTATTAATGTTGTAGGTTGAATCAGAAATATTTTGTCTGCATGGTGGATTGTCCCCATCCATTGACACCCTTGATAATATACGGAATTTTGATCGTGTTCAAGAAGTTCCACATGAAGGTCCTATGTGTGATCTGTTATGGTCCGACTCTGATGATCGCTGTGGTTGGGGAATCTCTCCACGTGGTGCTGGATACACTTTTGGCCAAGTACCTTTTGATATTGTTCTTCAGCTTCCTTTTCTATGCTATACTCTTCAAATCAAATTATGTATCTCATTTGCTTTAATATGTTCTTTACAGGACATATCTGAGCAATTCAACCATACCAACAACCTAAAACTGATTGCTAGAGCTCATCAGCTGGTTATGGAGGGATTTAACTGGGGACATGTAATTATTTATACTTCAGTCTATTGAGTTGTCTCCTTTATTTATGGTGTCTTTTGGGAAGTTGGTTTTTGCTTAATTGACCATCATGTCTGCAACAGGATCAAAAGGTGGTCACTATCTTTAGTGCACCCAATTATTGTTATCGGTGTGGAAACATGGCATCTATTTTGGAAGTTGATGACTGCAAAGGACACACATTTATCCAGGTCTCTATCACTCCCCCTATCTCATGACAATTGAGTATATCTATGATATTGTCTGATTCTACAACCTAAAATCAGTTGCAAATGATGTAAATACTCCCAAGTTGTTGTGAGTGACACTAAAATTACATAATAAGCTAAATTGTTCATTGTATTAAGCTTTCCCCCATCCAACATCTATTATTTTTCTAGAGCATTCTATCCCAAAATTATTCTGCAGCTCTTACAAAGTTTATCCTTAAATCTAAGAATCCAATGAGAATCTAAGCATAGAAATATATATTATTTTGATTATTTTGAAAGAAGAAAGCTTATATCAACAAATAAATGCAAACCAAAGATATCAAAAATCAAAATATCTACAAAAGCTAAACAGAAATATGCATAATTCTCTTTTTCCTTTTTTTTTTTTTTGAATTTTAATAGCTGTTTAGCGTGGATTTATAGTACAAAATGGCCGGCCCACTGGAAATTCAAGTTGAGCTACGTGTACTTAAAATTCGGCCCCCAAAATCAAGTTTGGGCCCAACTTTGACTCTGCTCAACTGGGCCTCGACGTTAGGGCGAAAAGTGTGAGCTGAAGAGGAAGGCTTTTAATTGACAGTCCAAGAATAATTTGACTCTGTTGAGTTTTCAGAAATTATTTCTGATTTTTTTTCAAAAAATTACAAATTAATTTGACAAAAATGAAAACTAAAAAAATTATTTTTGAATTTTCTAAATTTATTTCATACCAAAAAGAGAATATATAGTGTAATTAATCCTAATTTTTATTTATTGAATTGTAATTATATGAGGTTGCAATGGAAACTCATCTATCATCTATTTTTCTCTCCTCCTTCCTTGCTGGGCTCTGTTTATAGATTTTATTTATTGAATTGTAATTATATGAGGTTTTACTTCTGATTTACCATCATAGTGAGTACCTTTTGCTCTAGATAGATCTGTCATAGTTATAAATTTAGTGTGTTTGTTATTTAGAACATTTGATTATGATAACGTGCTTGGATTATGATAACCTTATTATGTTGATTCTAGGTGACTCACTTTCTTGTTGTGTTGATTCTTATTATAGCTCACTAATACTTCAAATACACTGAGATAACGTGTTTTTTCATTATTTGTAACTTATTTGATTATGAATGACTATTGATTATTTAATGAGGTTATGTTGTGTTGATTCTTCTTTTTGAATTTTGGGTTGCAGGGATGTCCAAAGGGTGTCACACCTAAGTACAGCTTGAAGCCTCTTGTGCCAAGCCTGTCTGATATAAAGCCTGATATTGATGTTGAGAAAATGTTTTTTTAGATATTTTCTTTGAAGAAACTATTGTATTGTTGCTATTCTTCATTTGAACTGGTACTACTTTGATTTGAATTTGGAAACTTTTAGTTTTAATTTTTGTCAAATTTACTTTCTATATACTCATTATGGTTTGGGAATAGAGTGGGTTTGATATGTGGATGTCAATTTTTTTTTATATGATTGGATGACATTTAATTTTGTGCATTTTAGCTATGAGATTAAATGATTACAAAATTTAATTTTGATTTTTAGCGACGAAAATGTGTTGTAGAGAAAGTTATATGTCTTTTAGCGACCAAATATCATAGTCGTTAAAAGTGTCATTATTTTGTTTTTTGCGACTAAATTGGGACATTTTATGACGAAGTATTAGCGACCAAATGTTTAGTCTTGTAAAATTAAACATTTTGTGACAATATAAAATTGGTCACTAATTGTCATTTGTGGGGACATTTTCAAAAATTGGTCTCTAAAGACTTTTCTAGACGCACTTTTAGTGACTTTTTTAGTGACGAAATTAATTTTGTCACAAAAATCATTTAGAGACTAAAATAATAGTTTTAGGGACCAAAATAATTGGTCGCCAAAAGTCTTATATGTTGTAGTGGGCAAAAGAAAATCTTTATTGATGGGAACATACAAAGTATGATAGAATACATCAATAAATAGGAGCTTGGAGCTAGCTAAAGCTCCAAGCTCCAGTTGGAGAGAGACCAACAAGCAAAGAAAAAACAAAAAAGGCAACCAACAAAACAACCACTAGATGCAGGCCATTCATGAGCTTAGCACAACATAATAGCTTCCACTTGTACCACCAGCAGCAGACTACCAACAGAATAGATCAGCAGATAACTTAACAGATTAGTTCAGCTTCTTAGCCACTAACAACATACTACCAACATATTAGATCAACAAACACATCCTCTCAACAGATTAGATCAACCAAACAGAACATCATAGCAGAATCACCCCTGCAATGTAGATTAAGACAGAAAACAACACAGAGACAGAAAGCAGCAACTGCAGAAAATGCCCACAAAACTGAAAAATACTGCTAATGCTCCACAACATAGAGACAGAATACTTCTAAACTCAATAGCAAAGCTTGATTTGTCTCCAATTGAGAACCACATCCTCGACTGAGAAGGGGAAGTCCTTAAGAGAAGCTTTGAGCCAAAGAGCTAAACTGATCTTTATTAGTTCCCACAAATCTGCAGAATTAGAAAAAAGCATCTCTAAAAATACACTCATTCTTATGCTTCCAAAGAGACCAGAGAATTACCAATGGAATTGCTCCCAAAACATTTCTGAGTGGACGCTTAAATTTACCACCCTTCCACCAATTAAACAGGCCTGCCACAGATTGTGGAATACACCAATGAAGCCCCCAGTCATGTAACACAGATGACCAAATGGTCCACGAGAAATGGCAATGAAGCAGAACATGAGAAGCAGATTCAGGAGCCATTTTGCAGAAAATACATAAAGGAGAAACATTGCTGCCAAGAATGCCAATATTAAGCAGAAAAACAGCTGTTTTGATTCTATTTTTCCATGCTAACCATCTATAAAAATGAACTTTGGAAGGTAAGATATTGCTCCAAACGAACTTGGTAATGATGAGATGAGGCCCAATGAGAGAATTGCAAAGAGAGTATAAAGAAGACACGGAGAAATCACTAGAACCTGAGGCTGCAGAGGACCACACCAGGCTATCAACACTGTTAAGGCTCAAGGGAGGAGTAGAGGATAACAATAAAATCAACGTAGCTTCAACAGCCACTTCCCAGGCATATAGGACTCTTCTATAGGGAAAGTTCCAGGCAGTAGTGCTGGTTTTCCTGGCATAAAATTGTTAAAGAGGTCCATTTTTATCAGTAAACAGGTTGAAAAGAGAAGGGAACTCATCCTTGAGATAGGCAGATCCACATCACTTATCATGCCAAAATCTGATATGATTGTCGTCCCCCACCTTGATTTGGCAGTTATCCAAGAAGAAATGAAACGTATTCGAACTATGAACCCCTATAAGGATAATGTCCTTCTATACCCTAGAGTGCTTGTAGGAGGATTGCACTGGAAGATGCCAACACTCTACCTCAATCTTATACTTGCTGCATATAACTTTTCTCCATAATGCTGAAATTTGATTTCCAAATTTCCACCACTACTTAAGAAGCAAGCATGCATTAACATCCCTAATCCTTCTGATGCCTAATCCCCCTTGGGCAACACTCTTTGCACCCTCTAAACATTTTACCAAATGAACTTTTCTTTTTAGACCATTACCACCCCACAAGAAAGCAGCCTCAATCTTTTCAATTTCACGAGCCACACCTTCAGGCATCTTAAAGAGGGAGAGATAGTACACAGGGAGACTTGAGAGGACAAACTTGATCAAGCTTAACCTCCCTGCAAAGGACAACATTTTCCTCTTCCAGCTTGATAGTCTAGATCTAATATTATCAAGCACAGGCTTCTAGGTTGATTTTCTACCTGGGTTGGCTCCTAAAGGCAGCCCAAAAAAATTCAGTGGCAAGCTTTACACCTTACAGTTCAAAAGCTTTGCAAAGGCATGCAGAGACACATTAACCACACCTACACCACAGACAACACTCTTGTGATAATTGATTCTGAGCCTAGAAAAAACTTCAAAGCATCGAAGGAGTCTTTTGACAATCACCACCTGGTCTATATCAGCATCATAGAAGAGGATTGAGTCATCAGCAAATTGAAGGTGAGATATAAGAACCTCATTAACCCCAACTGAAACACCATGAAGGATGCTAAGATTTAGTGCTCTATTTAGGAGAATGTTGAACCCCTCAGCCACTATATTGAAAAGGAAAGGAGATAATGGGTCACATTGCCGGAGTCCTCTTTGCGGTGAGAACTCATTAGTTGGTGAACCATTCACGAGGATGGAAATTCTAGATGTAGACACGCAGGCTTTTATCCAAGAGACCCATTTATCCCTAAATCCAAAGTTGGACATCAAAGAGAATAAGAACTCCCAGTTTACTGAACTCCTAACTTAAAAGTTATACTTGACTCCCAAGAAAAAAAACAAAGACTTAATTTTTTTTGTTTTTATGATTGACAAAAAAATTTGGATAAACTATTAATAGGTTCTAACAGTTGGAATTAATTTCCATCAAGTTCTATTGAAAATAAATTTTAATAAAATCGTCGTTGAAATAATTTTTTGTGATATTTTTTACATGTTACTAAAAATTGACAATTAATGACTTTTTTTTGTGTTACTGTTAGCACCATAAATCTGCAATTTTTATTATTTGTATAATTGCAGGACATGTGGCATCCTCTTATTCATTTGGAAGTTAAAAGAAGTTATAGAGATGATGGAGAATATGAAGGACAAAGTGGATGAGTGGAAGGACACATGGCAAGACAAAAATGAAGATGGAAGAAATGGGTAGTTACTAAGTAGTTATTGCTGTATTTTTTCCTCTATAAATAGCCATTAATGGCTACATTGTAAACTCTCAGAACTCAAATCAAAGACAGTTGATTTCAATATTTCTTGTCATTTTCCTTATCTTAGGAGTAGTTTAACATAGATTTATATTTCGAAGCATTTCATGCACTTCCTTTTCGAAGCATAGGAGTAGAGGTAAGTAATTATTACTTTGATTGTTCACTCAATCGTCTTTCTCCATCTCCCTTTCTTCTTTTAATTTTTCTTTTCTCTACACTTTGGCAATTTTGAAGTCCTCTTTGTTGAGGCAAAAGAACCGTCAACACAATCGCTTGATAATTGGCTTGAATTTAATCTGTAAGGATTTTTCAATCCTTACTGGCACGCTCGCATTTATAATATTTTCCTTCATAGGAAAAATAAGCCAACATTTTTGGCACGCCCGGTGGGACAGCCAAGTGTAAGAAATGACAAACAATTTGGATTTCGCCATTCGAACTTGTCAATTTGAAATATATTGGCGTGAAAGAAAAATTTTGGATCTTCAAGAAGAGATCCATTTTCTTGATGAAATAAACTTTCATCCATTACAATATTATTTGGTGGAAGAAAAAAGACACCATTTAATTGGAGAAATTCATCAACTTGATATGGAAATTCGCTAATGGAATGATGAGTTATCAACTCTCACTACCAAGTCTTTAACTGAGGCTTTAATGGCCGGAATTGGTGAATTTTTTCAGAATTTTTCCATAGTTGAAAATAGCAAAAGTAAAGAGTTGATTTCATCAATGGCTCGGGGGGTTCAAGAGTCCGTTTTTAAAGAGCCAAGTTATGAAATTAACACAACGAAAGAGCATGTTCTTGAGCCAAATTTGGCTAAAAATAATGTTCCATGTATGACTCGGGGGATCCAAAAACCAAATTTTAGAGAGTGAAGTCATGAAAATAACATATTTATGGGTGATTTTCATAAGCCATTAATGGCTAACATGGAAAAACAACCCACTTTGCTAAATAATTATGAAAATCAATTCGGCAAAAGTTTTGTTTTTAAAACAAACATGGTCAAGAATGATGAACAAGCCACTGTTCATGAATTCAAAATTTTTGACATTTTTCAAAATGTCAAAAAGTATGAATTTTCATGGTCACACTATACCATGACTTTTGGTATTCAAAATCCTTTTTGGATTTGTGGTTCACATCAAAATATAATTCTAATGATGTGGCTAATAAAATTAACAAATTGTTCTTATGAGTTCGAAGCACTAAGAACAAGGGATGACCATTTAAAATGCATGAATTTGGCTAGAAAAAGCCTATGCATTTAAATAAGTGGTTGAGAATGGCTTATCTTTTCAAATTGATGGCCGGTTGTTTGTATGTACACAGTCAAAGCATCGAAGATACATTCGAAGAATCAAGAGTTGTTTCGAAGGTTGATTACTTCGCCTTCGAAGCTGTATAAAGCTTTGCAGACACATTCGAAGCATCAAGAGTTGTTTCGAAGGTTGATTACTTCCCCTTCGAAACTAAATAAAGCTTTGAAAATACATTCGAAGCATCAAGAGTTGTTTCGAAGGTTGATTACTTCACCTTCGAAACTGTGTAAAGCTTTGAAGATACATTCGAAGCATCAAGAGTTGTTTCAAAGGTTGATTACTTCACCTTCGAAACTGTATAAAGCTTCGAAGAAACATTTGAAGCGTCAAGCCTAACCTTGAAACTTCAGTGTAAGTATCATCATTCTATATCAATGCTTCCAACCTTCGAGGGGTGATGTTGTTCCTTCAAAACTGTGCCGCAAGACCTTCGAACGATGAATTTGGTTTTTTATACCACCTTCGAAGCTTGTTATCGGTCATCTAGTTATAATTTCATACTCATTTGAAGCACCTTATTGGTGTTGTTATATCATTCAAAGCACTTTGTTGCTTAGATTAGTCATGTGCATGGTTCGGCCCTTCAAAAATTCAAGTAATATCATTTTTAAGGGCCGCGGGGGGTAATGTTAGCACCATAAATCTGTAATTTTTATTATTTGTATAATTGCAGGACATGTGGCATCCTCTTATTCATTTGGAAGTTAAAAGAAGTTATAGAGATGATGGAGAATATGAAGAACAAAGTGGATGAGTGGAAGGACACATGGCAAGACAAGAATGAAGATGGAAGAAATGGGTAGTTACTAAGTAGTTATTGCTGTATTTTTTCCTCTATAAATAGCCATTAATGGCTACATTGTAAAAGATCCAGAACTCAAATCAAAGACAGTTGATTTCAATATTTCTTGTCATTTTCCTTATCTTAGGAGTAGTTTAACATAGATTTATATTTCGAAGCATTTATTTTTAGCACTTTCATTTCGAAGCATTTAATGCACTTCCTTTTCGAAGCATAGGAGTAGAGGTAAGTACTTATTACTTTGATTGTTCACTCAATCGTCTTTCTCCATCTCCCTTTCTTCTTTTAATTTTTCTTTTCTCTACACTTTGGCAATTTTGAAGTCCTCTTTGTTGAGGCGAAAGAACTGTCAACACAATCGCTTGATAATTGGCTTGAATTTAATCTGTAAGGATTTTTCAATCCTTGCTGGCACGCTCGCATTTATAATATTTTCCTTCGTAGGAAAAATAAGCTAACAGTTACGGTTTTTATAAATTGTCACTAAAACTTATAATTAGTGACGTTTTTCTGTGATGAATTTTTAAATTGTTGCTGAAAGTAAAAAATTAATGTTTTTTTGTGACGATTTTTTTAAATTATCACTAAAATTTATAATTTGACTTTTTTTAGTAGTATTTGATAAAAAAAATATCATTTAGTATTATAAGAGCTATTGAATAATAAATTTATTTATTAAAATCTAAACGTAAATCTCTCAAAAAAATTTATTAATAAATATTTAATGCACGACAATTTACAAAAATATGATTTATGAAAGACCAAATGTTAAATAATTTAGTCTTATTAAAAAAAATGTTTTTGTAAATTGAACCGGTGCGCCTACTAACCCAAATAACAAATCCTACCTACTGACCTAAAAAATGCGGGAGTTGGAATTGTTGCTACGGATGGTGCACAACAGCAACTATTACATATTTTATTGAGCTTTAGTTTAGGATTCAATTTGATAATCTGAATCATTTATATTTTAAAAGGTATTAAATAGAATATATTTGAAAAAATTCACTCTGATCGAATATCTGTAACACTTTTATCAAATCATATTTACATTTAGTTTTATATTTTAAATTACAATTACCATTTATTTTTTTAGATATAAATGTGATTTAATAAAAAGACTACTAACATCCAATCAACATAATTTTTTATATGACTCAATATCTTTAAAAATGTAATTGGTTCGATTATCAAATTAAATTCCGAAATAGGCTCGATAAAATATGCCACAGGTGCTACACCCCAAACCCAAGGGTCATGGTTGAAAAGTGTAGCTAATAATTAATAATCAATATTTTTTTTTTTTTTGAACTGGAATTAATAATAAATTCACCTGTTGATATCATGAGTGTTGGTAGGTTGTTTCCATAAATGAGTTTGTCTTTTTCTTTTCTTTCATGACATAAGGCCTATTTGGTAGAATTTATAAGTTGTTTATTTTAATTTTTAGCTTAATTTAAGTTAAAATATTATATTTGATGCAGTTTAAGTTAACCAGCTTATAACTTAAATCAAGTTATTTCTCAGCTTATCTCAAAAGCTAGTCAGGGAGTGCTTAAATTTTTGACTTAAGCACGCAGCTGGTGCTGGGAGGTTGAAATTACTTAAATGCCCTCGTCAATTCCTAAATATTAATATTATTAATTAATATTAATTAAAAAATAAAAAATTGTATATTTATGAAGAAAAAGAAAAAAATCAATATTAATTGAAAAATAAATATTAATTGGTATTAATTATTAATAAATTCATATTGTATATTTTTACATTAATTTAAAAAAAATTGTATATTTCTGAAGAAAAAGAAAAAAAATCAATATTAATTAAAAAAATAATATTAATTGGTATTAATTATTAATAAATTAATATTGTATACTTTTGTAATGAATTAATTATTAATTGATACTAATTAATAACAATTGTTGATTATTAATATTAATTGATACTAATAAAAATTAAATATTAATATTAATTTATACTAATTAATAATTTTAATATTAATTGAGACTAATTAAGCCATTAATTGTGTCACGACCCGCTCTCCGTACCCAAGGGTTCAGTATCGTGATGACCAGTAACCGAGGTTACCTCCGGCCAATTCTTAAACAAATCAATAAACGCAAGCGGAAGAAATATATAAATGAGGGTACTAAAATAATCATTGGAACTTCTATTTTTATTACAAAATGTATTGACCAAAAAGGCCGATATTTACATATAAAAAATACATCAATAAAAGTGCTTTGTGCCTACCCCACACGCTGGTCCTGACATGTCACCTGAAAGTGGTAAAAAAACTATAAGCACATGGCAGGGTGAGAAATATTATACTAAGAGCATAAGGGCATAAAATTCACCATGAATCGTTATTGGCTAAAAGAGCTTGATATATAACATACATAGTACGGAAATCATTTGGCATATACCTCGGATCACGTAATACGGAAATCACTATACAACCATAACCACGGTACATCACTAAGTGCCAAGCACTACACTGGTCAATGGATCCATGACAAACACTGGACCACAGAGTGGTCAATCACTAAGCCAATGGTTATTTAAGTCCCCCAAGGCATGTGACTCCCGTGGTGGTGTTCACAAAACATATTTTCATATAAGGTCATAGCCAAATATTCTTTAAAAGCAAAACAAACATATCCATGAGTTTCTTTTTAAGCAAATAGGGTTTAGAAATAAAACCACGTAACTGAAATCTTTATAAAACATAACTTTTATTAATATACTAATAAAACATAGCTTTTGTAAAATAGGTTTTGGTAAGTCAAAACATAAGTAAAATACATTTTGGTAACTAAAGTATAATATAACTCACCTTAACTTTAATACCTTACTCTTTTTTTCCACTATCAAAGACCCTCTTAGCTTCCACTACTTTTCCTTTCCTTTCTCTTCCTTTCTTTTCTCTCATTTCTCTTCTTTTTTTCTTTTTCTTTTCTTTCTTTCCTGGTCTTCTTTTCTTTTCCCTTCTTAGAGCATCTCCAACGGTGAACTTCTTTTTTCACCAAATTTGAGTAAAAAATGACTCATTTCACCAAATCTGATAACAGTAGCTCCAACGGTGCATCATCCCGTATCAAATCCCGTGGGTCAACCGGTGGGTCGACCGGTAAGCGTAAATTTTTTTTTTTTCTTTTTTTTTCCGCAGCTTTAAACGCTATGTTTTTTACAACGCTATGTTTCAACGCTATGTTTTTTAGAATATTTCAGTGATGAAACAATTGCAGCTTTCTGTAAAGATGAAACAATTAGACAGGTTCAATGATGAAACAATTGAACCAATTGATGAAACATAGGATAATTTTTCACTCACATTGCTTTCAAGCCTTTTTCACATTGAATTTCCTGATTATATCCTTGGTTGGCTGGCATGTAGGTGGTAGTGATGTATTATCTGCTTAGTTGTTTATGTTAATATCATCTGGTATTTTGGGGAAAGCCATTCTTTAATTTGCAAGTAGCACCACTTTAGGATGGAAGATGGCAGACGGGTCGACCGGTTGGTTGACCGGCCGGTCAACCGGTAAGGCAAAATATAATTTTTTTTTTTTACCTGTTTGAACCTTTTTGACCGGTTTGAACCTACTTATTTGAAAGGAATTCGGTCGACCGGTTGGTCAACCGGTCGGGCAACCAGTTGGTCGACCGGGTCCTCCATCCAACGGTCACAAACAGTGTTTTGGTGAAATCAGTATCTTGTCCTCAGTTTGATGAATTGTTTGATGAAATCTCAATCTGATATCGATTTGGTGCAACCGTTGGAGGAGTAAACAGTAACTTTTTCATCAAAATTTGAATTTGATGTCAACTTTGGTGAACCGTTGGAGATGGTCTTACTGAGTCAACTTCTCCCCCATTTATACAAATTCAATTCGTGATGCCCAAGCAAACTGCCACGTGTCTCCTTTCTACTAAACCCATTAATTCAAGTTTATCCGACTTATTTTATTTATACTTTGGCTCCTAGATTTTATAATAATTATATTATTTTACAAAATTACACATAATAATATATAATAAATTATATATTTTTCAAACTGAGATTAAATAATATTAGTATAAATTCTATAGAATAATTAAAAATCTGGGTTGTTACAATCTTCCCTCCTTTTAAAATTTCGTCCTCGAAATTTGTTATATGTAAGCTATCCGCTGCGCACTTTGATAAATATATATTAGATGATTAATCTGATAGAAAATAGTACCTCAAAAAAAAAAAAAAAACTTTACCAAAAATAACTCACGGTCTAGTTGTCAAAAATTGGTTTGGGCCAAAATGAGAAATAAATGGTGACTTTAAAACTTTTCACTCGTTTTGTTTACGATAAAAATAAATAAATAGAAATAAAATGAGACCACAATGACATAATCATATCCGAGAGTTGAAAAAATTTGAGATGAACTTTTCATTGATTGAAAATAGTTTATTTTTAAAATTTGAACCCACTTTTAAAAAAATATATCGAAATAAATTTTTTTTTTTTAATACTGAACTGAAAATTATATGTATTTAATTATATTATAATTTTGGTAGATGCTTGAACCTGACATCCTTCTTTTCTTTTTCTTCTTTTTGCAATAACAAATATATCCTTTACAAATTATGCACAAAAAAAAAAAATTATATATATATAATCATATAAAATTATAATATAATTAAAACGATGAACAAAATATAATATTTCAATACTAATTACTCGCTATCTCACTTCTTAAATGTGCATGTGTTCTATGCTCCAATGATTTTTTTTTTTGTAAACCATTGCTCTGATACCATTTGTCATGACCCGCTCCCCGTACCCAAGGGTTCAGCATCGTGATGGCCAGTAACCGAGGTTACCTCCGGCCAATTCTTAAACAAATCAATAAACGCAAGCGGAAGAAATATATAAATGAGGGTACTAAAATAATCATCGGAACTTCTATTTTTATTACAAAATGTATTGACCAAAAGGTCGATATTTACATATAAAAAATACATCAATAAAAGTGCTTTGTGCCTATCCCACACGCTGGTCCTGACATGTCACCTGAAAATGGTAAAAAAACTATAAGCACATGGCAGGGTAAGAAATATTATACTAAGAGCATAAGGGCATAAAATTCACCATGGATCGTTATTGGCTAAAAGAGCTTGATATATAACATACATAGTACGGAAATCATTTGGCATATACCTCGGATCACGTAATACGGAAATCACTATACAACCATAACCACGGTACATCACTAAGTGCCAAGCACTACACTGGTCAATGGATCTATGACAAACACTGGACCACAGAGTGGTCAATCGCTAAGCCAATGGTTATTTAAGTTCCCCAAGGCGTGGGACTCCCGTGGTGGTGTTCACAAAACATATTTTCATATAAGGTCATAGCCAAATATTCTTTAAAAGCAAAACAAACATATCCATGGGTTTCCTTTTAAGCAAATAGGGTTCAGAAATAAAATCACGTAACTGAAATCTTTATAAAAAATAACTTTTATTAATATACTAATAAAACATAGCTTCTGTAAAATAGGTTTTGGTAAGTCAAAATATAAGTAAAATACATTTTGGTAACTAAAGTATAATATAACTCACCTTAACTTTAATACCTTACTCTTTTTTTCCACTATCAAAGACCCTCTTAGCTTCCACTACTTTTCCTTTCCTTTCTCTTCCTTTCTTTTCTCTCCTTTCTCTTCTTTTTTCTTTTTCTTTTCTTTCTTTCCTGGTCTTCTTTTCTTTTCCCTTCTTACTGAGTCAACTTCTCCCCCATTTATACAAATTCAATTCGTGATGCCCAAGCAAACTGTCACGTGTCGCCTTTCTACTAAACCCATTAATTCAAGTTTATCCGACTTATTTTATTTATACTTTGGCCCCTAGATTTTCTAATAATTATATTATTTTACAAAATTACACATACTAATATATAATAAATTATATATTTTTCAAACTGAGATTAAATAATATTAGTATAAATTCTATAGAATAATTAAAAATCTGGGTTGTTACAAATTGATAGTAATTAATAATTTTAGTATTAATTGATACTAATTAAGCAATTAATTGATACTAATTAATTTATAATGGAAAATAATAGTGACAATAATACTTCCATTACATTTTTAGCAAATGTATCAATTTTTATATTAATTGATACTAATTAATACTACTTATATTAACTTTTATTAATGAAATATTTTTTTTTTAAAATTAAAATTGAAAAAAATGACAAAATAATCATTTTTATATCATATAAGGGTAGAAAGGACAATTATACAGTAAAAAGCTATTTTACAGCTTATTAACCAAACACTACTCTGCTGCTTAAATTCATAATCTCACAGCTGCACCAAACAGGTTAACAACTTATGTTCACAACTATAAGTCATAATCTATTAAGCTATAATCTATAATCATTTTTCCACAGCTCTACACAAACGTACACACAGTTACGTCAACGAGAGAGAGAAAGACCATTGCAATGGCGCAAGGATCCTCTACAGTGATCTGGTGAAGTGATCCTCTAGAGTAATCTTTTAGGGATTGACATGTGCCTATTAATAAAATCAAAGGTTGAGATTATTTTGATGAGGAAAAAAAAAATTCCTTCATTTTCTACTCTCCTTCTCTCTCTCTCTGTGCTCATTGATTTTTGCCTTCACCGCCGGAAACTTCAAGAAAGGCGATCAACCTTGTTGCGGACAACTACGTTCTCTACTCCAATCGATCCCTCCTACGTCATCGAGATCAAGTCTGGTGTCGCCCACGAACAACACAATCGGCAGATCTTGGGAAATCGCTTAAACTCTCGACATTGCTCTCTCTCTCTCGCTCACCCATCGTCGTCTGAACGTCTATAGGGTCTGTTTGAATTTATTTTCTTTGAAATGGGACTTTGAGAAATAAGGATTTTTGTGCACTTTGTGTTTTTGGAGTCTGGAAACCCATCATCGAATTTCCCTGTGGGTTTGTTGGGAAGGTTGAAAATTATTGTTGTGTTTGGATTTGGATTTTTTAATTTTTATATTAATAAGTTTTTCTTGATTTGGGAGTTATGCTTGGATGGGGTTTGATAAATTGAAGATCGAAAAGGAGGAATTGAGTTTGAGTTGCATAAACTGGGTTTGAGTAATTGAGTTTGAGCTGGATAAATTGGGTTTGAGTAATTGTTTATGGATTCTTGTTATTTCTGTTTTTGTTAGTTTTTATGTTGTGTTATTGAGTCAAATTGATCATTGCTCTCCTTTTTGCACCTCTTGATATTGTAATAAGCAAAGAAATGAATCTATGGAAGAACAAGAACCAACAAGAAATGAACAATTTTTCTCAAATCCAAGTAGTTACTGAAAACCCACAACCAAAAGCAACCATTAATGGTGATTCTTCAAAACCCAATTCATGTTTGAGAAATGCGTTCAATCCACCAAACAGAGGCGAAGAGTACTCCATTTTACAAGCCCTGTTTAGCATAGACATGGTGGTTCTCTTCATCGCCACTACTTGCGGCGTCGGAGGAACTTTGACGGCGATCGGCCCTTCACGACTAACTTCAAAATGATTTTTTTTTTTTTTTTCAAATTACCAACTAAAACGATGTCGTTTTGGTTAATTTGCATCACAGCTGTTGGATTGGATCACTGTAGGAGATCACTTTAGGATTCTACTCTAGAGGATCTTGACGCATTGTGCTGAGGCCACGGAGGACTGATAAGGAAAATGGGACAGAACTTGCAGTGAAGTTTTGATCCATATTCTCTCTATAGTCTTTAGAAATCAAAATGGGATAATTATAAAAAATTATGTAAGATGTCATAATTTTATTATGATTGAAGGAAAAGAAATGGGAATTTGCAATGATTTTGGTCTCATTATCATTTCAATTTGATTATTTAGTACGAAATGCAATTTTGCAATTATGAGAGACTGCTGGGTGGTTTCCTTCCTATCAATTAAACTGATGTGGGTTTTGAAGAAAAAATATATACAAAAAAATTCTTTAAATATATAAATTAGTCTCAGTTATTTTTTATTTAAAATTGATAAATAAAAAATAATTAATTATGGAGAGACAGATATTATGAAGAAATGTAAACTTTACAAAATAATAATAATAATAGAATAAAAACTGAAGGATCCTTAAGGCAGTATTTAGTTGGAAGATCTAATGATGAAAATATAAAATGAAAGAAAAATAGAAAGAACAAGGAAGAATAATTTATAGATTCGAATTTCAAGTTATTTTAGTTCAATTGAAAAATAGAGAAAGAAAGGTGAATTTAAAAGACAAAAAGTACGATTCATTTCCCTTTCACTTTATTTATTTATTTATTTTGTAATTTTCATTATATCCAAACAAAAAATAAAATTACATTTCTTTTTTATCTTTTTCATTTCTGCCATAAAATTCTCTAAACAAAGACATCCTAAAAGTCAAAGCTTTTTCTCTACCAAATTTATGACTTTTAGGCCTCGTTTGGGAACAGGCTAATTTAGTAATTTTTTGGTTATTTGGTTAAAAATATAGGTAAAAAAAACTTATATGTTTGGGATGACTTTTTGGCTAATTACGAAAAGATGTGTAAAAAGTAGAGAGAAACGAGAATCTTTGACTTTTTGGTATGAGTTGTTGACTTTTTGACTAATTTAATAACTTTTTAACTAATTGACTAAAAAGGTAAGCCCTCAAACGGGGTATAATAAACCCCACTAGTTAATTAACTTTATGGAGGATGCTTGCCTCCTGTGCGAATTGGAGGATTTTGTTGAGGGCATTGTGGGTCCATTCTCATCACTTTGGTAATTTGAACGAGTATTGACGGATCATTGTTTATTTTTACTTTTATAATTTCTTTTTATTGATAAAAATTTTAATTATTAGATTAATACATAAAGAAGTTAAGCTCCCAATCTCACCCTTCAAAGTATCTAAGTGATATCATAAAATTGAAATTCTTCATGTATAAATAAATAAAAAATTTAAAATTTTTATCTAAAAAATGTATGATGTAAATTTAAAGTTAGTGTAATATGAACCGTACTTAGAATGAATGAGATTCATAAATATATTTTTTTTCATTTAGTATTTAAGGGAGAAGCTTTTATTTTTTTATTTTTATAATCAAATTGAGAATTCTTCAAATTTGAATTTGATAAAAAAATTTAAAAAATAAAGCATTGAAGACAAAAAAAAAAATCATCAAATTTGGTGAAAATGAAAATTTGAAATATGAAGGATTATTTTTTTAAAAAAAATTAATAAATATTTGATGAAAGAATAATTCAAATCAAATTAAGTTTTTTTCCTCCAATTTATGATCAAATTAGATGGGAAAAAAAGTAATGAAGAGTTGGAGATGTTCTATATTAGTTGGTTTGGGCCTTTATTCTTAAATTTGCTAACAACCATCACAGTTCAAATTATTTGGAGACTCTTAAAATTTGACAAAATTTGGAGGCACTGGGCTGAAAACTAAACCATCTATAACCAAGATCTCAATAAATTAAATCCAAAAATTAATAATAATATCAAAAAGTAAATGTTAATGGGTCCAAAACCAAGTTCATGAATTCTAATGGTTAAATCCAACCGGAAATTTGTTTTATGGCGTAAAGCAAAGCTATTTATAGTCAAGGTCTCTCAATAGAACAAACTCAAAAGGCTAATAAAAGAGATGTAATCATAATAGGCGTAGCCACATTTAGGTATCATATTTGGGCCATCTTGTCTGACGTGAGGCCTTGACAGTGGCAATAACAACTATATTAATTTGCAGCTGTTTGGATTTTCCTCACCAAATGTGTCAAGACATGCACAAGCCCTTGACAATGGGGGTGCTGATGGATCATAATTACTAGTTTATCTACATCCAAAATGATTCCTACCCCCAGTTGGGGGTGATCCCCAGTGAGGTGTCACTGGGGGATTGGTCCGGAAAACAGTTTTTTTTTTTTTTTTAAAGTCTGGACCAGTGGGGGCTCGCCACCTCACTGGGGGTGAGACCCCCACTGGGTGTATAGATCATTACTCTATCTACATGGTGGCGGCGGCGGCATCCAGTTCTGTCCATGTCCACTACCGCCAATTGGGATTCACCCCTTGCACTTTCTCTTTGCAAGGCCTTTGGACCAATTTTTAGGTCTAATTTTAATAATTCTAATTGTTTATATTTTAATATTTATTCAGTATATCATACTTGTAAAAAATTAAATTGATCGGATATCAGAAAGTATGTGTTCAGAAAACTGTTTATTAAATTCTTTAAAAAAATAATTTTTAGTTCGATTTTTCCGAACACATATTTTTTAATATCTGATAAACTTGATTTTTTACAGGTATGATATACTGAATAAATCTTAAAATATAAACGGTTCGAATTTATCAAAATTAGACCTAAAAGTAGACCCGAAAGTCCTGCAAGGAGGGAGTGCAAGGAGAGGATCTGTGCTCCACTACCGCACCCCACCTGAGATCCATGTTCATCGTCCTCAACAACACAACAAAATTCGTTGCCGAAAGATAGAAATAGTCAGTAAAGAGCTTTGCTGACCCATAGAGCTTTGTTGGTAATCCATCGCTGAAAGTAAGGGTGAGCGTGGATCGATTGCGGTTACAGAATCTCCAATCTGCCATCCGTCTGCCAGATTAGCGGATTGGAAAAAATTTATCCGCATCCGTCCGTCAATCCGGCGGATGTGGATTGAGCAGATTGACGGATGGATGCGAATCAGTTTGGCGATTTAAGATTTTATAAATTTTCAATATAATTCAACTTGTGTACTTCCTCTAAAAAAAAAAAAAAAAAGCATTACAGTCGATAACTTAAAAAAGTATTACAATCACTGCATGTCTCATCCAAAAAAAGAAATTTTGAAACTTTAGAATATTAAAATCACTGCATGCCCCATCTACATATTACAATCACAACATGCCTCATTCACATAAAACCACCAAAACCATGAACAGAACAGTAGTAGAAATTGTATGCCTCTGTATTGTTATATCTATATCTATTTTTGAAAATAAAAACCAATCAGTATGTATCATCTTTTTTTATTTATTATTTTTAGAGTTAGATTTAAAAACTAAAAAATATAGATAAATAATACATTTATTTTTTTTCAATTAAAAAAATATATTCAAGTTAAAAATTCTTTTTCAACAGAATATTTAAACTCTTTTTCAATTGAAAACACAAACAGAGTATCTAAACAAATTAAAAACACAAAATCTTACAAATTACTATGGGTGCTCGTGGTTTGGCGGTTCGGTTGCGGCCAAAGGAACCTCAAATCTGTCATCCGTCCAAAACTAGGTGGATTGGAAAATATCAATCTGCAACCGTCCGCTCGTCATCACGCATCTGTCCAAAATGCGGCAGATCGGTTCGGTTTGGTCGGTTTTGGCGGATCGATATATCCGCTGCTCACCCCTAGCTAAAAATATGTCGGGAAAAGTTTTTACTAACAAAAAATTCATTGCATCGCCAAAAGTATGTCTTTAGCGACAAACATCTTTGTGGGCAAAAGTCTTCAACTGTCGTCTCCAATTTTCCATTGCGTCAGCAAAAGTAGTTCAAATAAGATGATTATGTGTCACTTTTGCCAACTCAAATTTGCTTCAGTAAAAATAATACTTTTGGCGACAACTTGATTGTTTCGGCAAAATATCTAATTGTTTTATAAAAATAAAAAAATAATAATAATTTGGTATTTGGGATAGCAAAAATTACCAACACAAATAACAAATTACTTTCCAATAAAAAAATTATTAAATCATATTCAGACTTTAATTCATTGACATCCAAATATATATATATACTAGCGTATGCCCGTGCCTAAAGGCACGGTGTAAATAAAGTTTGTCTAGCGTATGCCCATGCCTTAAGATTAAAATGCAGTTATAATTTATACGTATTATGTTGAAATTTATAAAGTTTGTGTCATTTTTTGATAAAAATATTGAAAAAATATATTGAAATATTTTTCTTCTTAAAGAACTTATAACAATTTTACTTGTATTACATGCTCTACAAAACTCAAATAACATAACAACTCTCCCTAATCTTAATGCAAATTAAGAAACAAACATATAAGATTTAAAGTTATATTGCATATCAAAATACAAAAGGCAGTAAAAAAAAGTGTAAACATTGAACAAAAAATAGAAATAAGTTATACTGTCATACACCAAAAGAGTAGGTTAAAACTTTACAAAAAGTGGGTTAAAGTTTTACAAAAGATGTATGCTTTACAAAAGATGTGTCACTAACATGTCATACACAAAAAATTATATTGTCATACACCAAAAATATGTATGCTTTACAAAAGATGTGTCAATAACATGTCTTCAAATATGTGTTTGCCCAAACTTCCTCCTCATTACTTTCCAAAAAGTCTTTGTATCAACTTTTATGTATCCTCAATGAGGAATATGCACAACAATCTGGTAATTTGTGGAAACAAAAAAAATATAGATTAGTACATGTGTTGAAAATATACGTGTCAAAATACTTTCAGATTGAAATTACCTTATTACATCCCCATCGAAGCAAGGTAGTCGTATTTCTTCTTTTAAGCTCCATAGATTTTTCGGTCCAATCCTACAAAAGTCCAAATTTCAAATTATTATTAAATTGAATTTTTTTAAAAAGTTATATAATCAACAGAAATAAATCTACGTGGTTACCTTCTAATAAAACGTCATTTAATCTGCATAAAATACTACAGCAACACTTCAGGATAAACAATATTTGTAGTAGAATCCAAATTATCTTTAGGGAGGAGAATACTTATACGATCAAATGATGTACATCTAGACAATGCCACATATAATTGCCCATGGCTAAACACTGGTATACGCAAATTAACCCCAACAAATTTCATAGATTGTCGTTGAGATTTATTAATGGTCAAGGCATATGCCAATCGGACTGGAAATTGACGTCTTGTCATTTGGAAAGGCATTTCTGAAGAAGATGGTGTCAAAGATATCCTTGGTATGAATGCCAAATTGTCAAACTTTTCTCCAGTTAAAATTTGAGCTTCAATTATGCGAGTGCCGCACCTAGTAACCATCAATCTTGTACCATTACATAGTCCATCTTTCGGTGCAATGTTTCTCAACAATATTATAGGACAACCCACTTTCAACTCTAATTTAAAAGTTGGCAACCCAGGAGGATCCAATGAATTTAAATATTCATTAGGATATCTATTTGTAATGGTAGGATCAATTTCATTATCTTCAGACATTTTATCTGCTGCAAGATAAGTATATAATCTCCCTGGAAAGATATTCAATGCAGTAGTATTAATGTCACTGACATCATCGTTACTCGTAGATAGAATTGTGCGTTCAGTTAAAAATGTTGGGGTTGACGTCTCTATCATATTCAATTGTGGATAAGCTGTAGAGAGTAATTCATTCAAATCTTGACATTTGTGTATTGTTGATGGAAGGTTAACGATTTCTTGAGGATTGGTCCCAATCTAAAAAAAAGTGAAATCAATAAAAAAGTAAGTGTAAACACAATTTATTAATTTAAAATCTATATAATACAGGTTAAAGTAGTGTTACCTCCATCAAGAAATTTGCAAAATTAGCATTTTCATGGCCTTCATGATTCAAGCACATATTCAAATCCAAAGGCAAGATATATATATGCTTCCATAGAACAGAGTGTCTTAATGATGCATTCACAATTTGCTCACGAACTCCTTTGGGTATAA
>JAPPVO010000002.1:182816401-183055573 GCA_030407325.1 Camellia japonica | reverse complement strand
TGAACAAAGGTGGTGCTGATAGTAATGGTCATTGTGGTCAGTGTGCGTCAATGTCTAAAGAATACTAGAAAGCATTGGTTCAAATTGGTGTGCTCGAGATAGAACTCTATTGTAAATCTGATGTCATATTTGCTTTAGAGACATAATTGTCAACAATAAGGGCATCAAACAAAGAAAAATGTAGGAAGTTAGCACATGAATACACACTAACCAATAACCAGAAGGATTGTGAGATAGAAAGGATGAAGCAGCTAGTGGATGAGCTTAACGACAAAAACGCAAAGCTTGTGGATCAGTTAGAGGAGTACGCAGTGCATGAATACACCCAAGCAGCTGCTACTGTATATGATATGAAGCAAAATCATCCGAACATGTACCATTGTGAGACAAACATACTTGACATTATGCCATTGTCGATGTCGTCTCCATCTGACGTGAATGAGAATGCAAAGTTACGAGGGGTGGATACTCATGTGACCCCGACCCACGACATTGGGCATGTGGAGTGTGAGTGTATCGATAAGCAAATAATGCACAATGAGATTATAGAGGTTGATGACCTTGTAGAGCCGAAGAGGACATTTTCTCGGTTTGACTTGACTAATCATTTGCCGATTTGGAAGTTGCTATCAACACAAGAGAAAGACAAGCTTAAAGAAGCGCACGAGAAAGGCGGGGATAGGTAGGTTTCCAAACTTACTATTACCGTTTTGCATTTGTACATGAATTTAGTGTTCAACATTGTCTTGTTTAATTGTTAGTGTGCAAGTCTGGACTGGGCAAAATGGTTCCAATTATGTGTGTTTCATTGACATGCGGGCAATCGTTAAGGAGCAGACGTTACAAGGCAATGTAAGTATGGTATCCCTAATTATTCTTGAAACATCTGAAGCTTCTGACATACGTACGCAATTTACGTAAATGTATACGAGGAAAGTAAAGTTATAGATGTTTTATTTGTGCACGTAGGTAATTGATGCATACGCGGAAATACTGATGTACAAGCAGCAAATCAAGTCATCTGCATCCACGGATGAGGAAGTGTGCCAATGTATGGCTGTACCATTTTGTACAACCCAGCAACAGTTTCACATTAAAATAAAACTTAATAACCGAACGTAATGTACTTTTACGAAACGTAATGTGACACGTATGTAAACAATGAATACAATAACGTTACCACACAAGTTCAAAGACAAATACAACCGAACGTAACACACAGAAGACATAACAATATTGTAGATACATGATTACCATTACAACCTAAATATAACTTCAATGGAGACTAATGAAAGTGTGCCAATGGATAGCTACACCAGATTGTGAAATCCATATCATATAAGATGACATTGAAAACAAAACAATCGGCAAACACACAGCAATACTCACCAATTGAAGAAGCAAACAACGTTATCACCTTCCCTCAAACACTTTGAGTCCAGATCGGCAAGATCAAACAACAAAACCATCCAAACCAGTAACATTTTCAAAATCCACCAACCTCCGCGATCATGGCGCAATTCACGGCAACAGACGAAGCCTACACAATAAACTTTCCTAAAAGTCTCCAAACCTTAATAGGATGAATAACTTATAGTATGGAAACATATATAAAGGGTATAATAGTACACTAATACCATTTAATCACAATTTATAGGATCTTGTGGAACACAGGACTTTATATTAAATAAGTCTCCCTAGTAGGACTTATAAATAATTTTTCCTTTATTTTTTAAATTCACTTTTTTTATTTAATAATGTGTAAATAAAATAATTAATTAATAATTAAAAATATATATAAAAGAGACAGTTACCTTAAATATTCTATCACACTTTAAAAAAAAATCTAATTATTGAGTCTAAATAACATCACTCTTAATAAATATTGTTCATTTTTTTTTTTTTTTTTTTTTTTTGGGTCAAATGTTGGAACATCAACATCTCTCTCCCAACGAAAGTGTTGTTCGTCATCTGACAAATTCTCACATATAGACAAAGGCATTTCTCTTCCGATCCAATGCCAAGGTTGGTATGCCTCATTGCTTGCTTCTTTATCATATAATTATAGAAAATATACATTTGAATAGAAATTGATGACAAAATTAAATTTTATTTTTTTATAAATCTCATATCTATTTAAATAAATAAAAATTATATATAATTTTATGATTGAGAAGATGTATATTATAAGTCTCTTTTTGTGAAAAATATATTAATTGGTCTAATGGCACCACGTGGTTATATCTCTAGCCAATCACAAATCACTATATCCCTTCATGTTACTCAATGACCTATCACAAAATCGTATTCCGCATCCCCTCTACCAATCACACTTAAGATACCACGTGACCATACCTCTAGACTATCAAATAACTTCTCATAAAATCTTCTCCTCGTATATTATGGAATCCGTCTGCTAGGAGATGAAATTCAGGCCCATTGATTAGGCAGGAAAGACCAATGGTCCCAATTACGACAATATATTATGTGAATACAAGGGCTATGGGATGAAATTCAGGCCCATTGATTAGGCAGGAAAGACCAATTACGAAAATCCATCCAAATTGGCAAGTCTTCGATGGATATCGATGTCATGCCAGCCGAACATCCTCTAATGCTGAAGTTAGTAAAGCGAAAAATATTAATAAGTAAAAAGTTCAAAAAATATTTATAAAAAAATGAAACTTTTTATTGAAGTGCAACTTTGCTGTATTTTTTCTGCCAAAAAAATTACAATTCATGTTTTTATAAATATTTTTTGAGTAATAATATATAAATAAATAAATAATTACAAATTTAGTATCTATTTATTTTAAATAAAATTTTTTATGTAAAATAATTTACAATTTTTCAAATATACTGTCATATCATTCCTATTAATAACTTCATATAAATTTTTTTTGTTAAAAATCACTTGAGTTTTTATCCATTTCATGTCTTATGCCTTTGTTACTCTGCCATGACCCACTGACTCTTAGGCGGTGATAGCCCACATTATTAACACTCATTTTGGCAATAAGTTAACTTTTTAATTTTTTTAAGTCAAAAAAATCAATTTTTTTAATAAAAAAAAAACCAATTTTTTGCCAAAAAAAATCAAAATTTTTTAAAAATTAACGTTTTATCAACTTTCCAAACCACTCCAAAATGGGATAAAACTGACCCTGTTAGTCGAGCCTACCGCGTGTTTTTTCAATAATCTCCACTTCCGAGTGATGCTTTAAATGAGAAAAAAAGGAATCGCTATTTTTGTCTGTAGGTACATAACATAGCTACTCTAGGAGAAGGATTTCTCCAATTCATGATTTCAAATTCAATTTATAATTATATAATTTCAAATTCAATTCGCAATTTCAAAAATGGACTCAAAATTGGAGATGTTATTATGCTAGGTCATGAGTTCCCTATCAAAATTGGAAGACGCTATTATGCCAAGTCCTGAATTCACCATGAAAATTTGAATCAGTTACGAATTTACTACAGAAATTTGAATCATTTATATTTTTTTCATGCAAATCGATTTGAGATTCGATAATTATAACACAATCAATTTATCATATTTATTTATTTTTAAAAATAAATAATTTATCTTATAAAAAATTAAATAAATTATGATAATTAAATAAAATTAATTTTTTATTTAATAAAATAAACAGATGCCCAATAAAATTATTCAAATCATCACCTAACAATTCAATAGCCGATCCAAACAGGCTCTCCAGAGGCTAAATTATGAACTGATCTACCTCCCTACCTATGTGTGGAATTTTTTTTCAATCACTTGCACATTTACACATTTTTAGTCATCATCTGGAATCTTCATCAAAATAATTAAGTTGACCTGGGCTAGTTAGTCCGTCGTTAAACATGATGAGCAAAACGAGGTAAGAGAACTATACAATTGAAATTTAAAACAAGATTATTAAATTACTAGAATAATATTTCAGACAACAACATATACACAAGTTAAAACAAACTACACAAACAGCCACTGCTAGTAGCTCTAGAGGATACTGCGTAGCAAAACATATCCTCCATTCCAAACAAACACTCAAAACATTCATTTATCATAATTCAAACACCCAAACACTATAAACACTCCAATCCAAAACTAGCAGTGCAAGCAATTCAGTTCAACCAGAGATCTCAATAGACTTAACCTCAGGCTTCTTCTCTTCTTCCTTAGGCACCATCACAGTCAGCACACCGTCCTCCATACTAGCCTTCACATGATCCATCTTCACATTCTCTGGCAGCCTGAACCTGCGGAGGAACTTGCCGCTGCTCCGCTCGACGCGGTGCCATTTCTCGTTCTTCTCCTCATGCTCTCTGCTTCTCTCTCCGCTGATCTGCAAAACTCTACCTTCTTCAACTTCCACCTTCACTTCTTCCTTCTTCAACCCAGGAAGATCGACCTTGAAGATGTGAGCCTCTGGAGTCTCCTTCCAATCGATACGAGTGTTCGCAATTGCAGATGTTTCTCGTGCTGCGGAGGTCGGGGCATCGGCTAGAACGCTGCTGAAGGGGTCCCAGATGTCGAGAGAGAATGGATCGAAGATGTTGCTTCGTCGGCCTCCGAAGATGCTTGGAATCATCGCCATTTTTTGAATCTACACTGAAGAGTTTAAAATGAGAGATTGGGAGTGTGATGTACTTTGAGAGGTTTATCGAAGATTTGAACGATTTTTCGATGATGCAATGGAGTGGAAAGGGCAGAGTATAAATAGAAGAAGCTTGGAAGACAAGACGTCTTCTAGTAACTGTCACCTGGGGATAAGAATATAAAGAGGGGAAGGATATAGAGAATTCTATCAGGTTCTACGATCTTCTTGATCCCCCTAGAAGTGTGCTTGGTATCTTTTAGGTTTCATTGGGCCCAAAGTCAATGAAGCCCAGTCCAAGACCGCAATTAGGAAGGCTTCCAAAAGGGCTTAATCATGGAGCTTTCTAGTTCCAATTCTTTTTCTGAGGTTGTTGGTTGTAATAAGAGCATTGAAGGCCTTTTGTCTACAGTCCATACAATCTAATGAGGTTGTCAATTGGGTTTTGGATCAGCCAAAAGAGAGGTGCCATCAGCCATGTCCATCTATGGTGTTTTCTCTCTTCCACAGCAGCAGCAGCCAATTGATGTTTTTTTACTCTCTTCCAGTTGGGGGGTTGCTGCTCTCATGAAAGGATTGTTCATCTTTGACAAATGGGATTTTTCTACAGTATAAAAAAAATTCCGAAGAATTAATTTTAACTATTAGATTTGAATAAAAGAAAAATACAATCATTAATTAATAATAAATTAAATTTGAATAAAAAAAACTTGGTGGCCTCATTGGATAGGAGATGAATTCATCCCAGGTTGTACAATCTTTGTGATAGAAGCAAGAGCAATCAGAGTTATATTAGAACTAAGCCTTACAATAACTTCCGTAATCTATTAATTGTAATTTGTTCTTAGTTTGATATGGGCAATTCTTTGATTATAATTACTAATAGATTGTCCAGATGCAATTTCTAGTAAAGAATTTAATCTATGCAAATCATTTTCAAGGTCAGAGATATGTTGTATACTATCATTAATTTGAATTTGAATTTCAAAAATAACTAGCATAATACAACCACACTTATATTAATAATAATAAAAGTTACAATATATAGAATACTTACGAAGGGTTAGACATTTCCAGGCACACTGGGCAAAACATGCACTGCCCTTCTTGTAGTAGACACTATGCTTAGAGACTCAAATTCACATACTCACAATAACACTAAAGAAAAATGCAATATCTTGTAATAATTTTTTCCCGAATGCCCTCCTTGCTCTCGAATTGCTCCTTAAATAGAAGAGAAGTTGTGGATTTGAATTGGTTTGAAGTCTGAAGAGATGAGGTTTCTGACTTATCACATGGAGGGTATCTGCTTTGTTAATGGAATCATATGAATTGTCTGAAGAATCTTTGTAGACTTTACTTTTGCAGGAATCTTTGCCGGCTTTAGACATATGGTCACAAATTATTGAAATCAATTCCTTGACAATTATCTGAATAATCTTCATTAAGATCATCATCAAGATTTTGTGTAAGGTAATTGGTTGGAGATGTTGGTGGTGTCCAATTTGGAATGGAAATTGGGGGAATTATCCCCAAGATTTCATCATCGAAATTAGAAACAGTTTTTGATTCTGCCATCTAGAGCATATTTCATTTTAATGGCCTTTTTATATTTTTGTTCAAAATCTTTCTTTCATTTTGAGGGATATTTTTCCTTCAATTTTTATTTAACTTTTGCTTTAAAGTTATCATAGTCAAAAAACTTATGGGATTTGGGGCTTGAAGAAGCCATAGATGGTGCAGGGTAGATTGAAATAAACCTTTTCCTTTGCTTCTAAAATTGCAATAATTGATCCAGATAATGTTCTAGGGGGATTTAATAAATTTTTCACCATTTCGTGGCCATCTGTCTGGTGAGAAACATAATATTCTGGGGATGGGATGTTGTGTACTGCCATGACATTATCTAGGGTGATTTGAAATCAATTGTGAAATAAAGAAATTTTGGGAAAGGAGATTTAACCTCCTTTTCGATAAATATGATAAGAATCTAGGATTCCGGAAGAACCGCAATGGAATTTTTCCACAATATAAAAAAATTGAGGGATTAATCTTAACTATTAGATTTGAATAAAACAAAAATACATTCATTAATTAATAAGAAGTTAAATTTGAATACGAAAAACAAGGTGGCCTCATTGGATTGGAGATGAATTCAGGCGGGGCCTCAAAAGACCAATGATGAAAAGTAAAAAATAAATAAAAATAAAAACAAAAACAAAACAAACAAAAAAATCAGAGTTATTTTCTTCCTCTTTTTTCCACCTTCTCTTAGAATAAAATTGAACAGAAAAATCAACCTGCTGTTTCAAATTGATCCTGCTAAATGCTAATAATGAAAGGATCCATTTGGGATGTGAATTAATTTTTTTATTATTTTAGTCTGAGGTTAAAAATATAGGGTAAACTACCAATAGGTCCTACTTTGGAGACTTATTACCCAATAGGTCCTACTTTGGAGACTTATTACCCATTAAGTCCTATTGATAAATTTATTAAGTGATAAAGATAAATTTATCAGTCTTTTATTTTTATGAATAAATTTATAATGATAAATTTATCAGTCTCTTTATTTTTATGAATAAATTTTTAGTGATAAATTTATCACTCTCTTATTTTTATAGTGTTAAATTTATTAGTTAGGACCTGTAGGTAAATAAGTCTGGCTAATAGGACTAATTGGTAAGTACCCCAAAAATATAATTTAAGATGGATTTTTTACTTTGACAAAAGAAAAAATAAAATGATTATCTTTTAGATGTGATTTTTGTTTTATCGAATTAAAAAACTTATTTTATATTTTTGTGACTATTTTAGCCCCAACCCACCCTAACCCATTATACCAAACCAATGCAAAATCTTTGAAGATTATTAATGAGTATTGATATTTTTCTGTATACAACTATGCTTCTTGTTTTTTTTTTTTTTATGAATTTTGGTGACCACTGGGGGATAACCTTTGAAATTAAACCCTATAAGGAGCCAAAACCCCAGAAGTTTGCTTTGCTAGTTGTTACACAGTAAGGCCACTCAACCATATAGTGGTAAGTCACGGACTCACACAGGCGAGAATTTAAACCCATACTCCGGATACTAAATACAATTCGCCCCATATCTAAAAGGTTCGTCCATCATATGTATTGTTACCTGAACAAGACTCGCATTTTTCTTAATTGGTTAAAACTAACCGCACTGTACTTTAATTGTGACAACGTGGAAAGGGACCTCTCTTTTACATAAGTGAGCATGGCTCGACTCATAAGATTGTGGAGGCATGGCTCGACTCCTAAGGACACCACTAGCTTTTCCCTTAATTAGTTAAAACTTTTCTCTTAATTAGTTAAAATTGACCGTATTATATTTCAATAGTGACTTTACCTCTTATGCTGGGAGTTAAGTGAATTTCCCATTTGCCCCGTAATAAGTTCCTTCCATGGATTAAATTAAATCTGATTAGCAATTGATTACTTCAAAGTCAGAACCCACAAATGCTATAATATCTCACAGATCATTTTTTTTTCCAGATCACAAAAAAAAAAAAAAAAATCTAAAAAGATTTATAGTTCTATTCGTTCTTTAATATAAAAAATTTACAAATTTCTTCTGTTTGCAGAATTACATGAATTTCTTTTAAACAAATTAAAGACACTAAAAGGGTGAAGTACTATATTTTCCAGAAAGGATTGCAGGAAGAAATGGGCTAGGAGCCCAGGAAGGCTTCTTATTTTACAAATCATATTAAGGGATTGTTTGGAATGAAAGTTTTTTTTTCTGATGAAATAATCTTAAAAAGAAAATTCAATACATCCAATCATATTACTTCCTTTATTTTTTATAAATATTTTTATAAAAAAAATTTAAAAATAACTACAATAATCACTACTCAAACAAAGTTTAACTCATGTCAATTTGAAACATTAGAGCAAGATGACCATTCGCATTAAAGCAGTTGAGATGGACATGTTTAATGTAACAGAAATGAAATAGAGCAATCGGAAACATAAATTGAAATTTGGAAAACAACATCAACAATCAAATCATCAGAACAATTTTTCTTCCATTTTTATATCAAACAAAACATAGCAAATAACCAGGTACTGGTTCAACACCATACATAAACAGGCTCTCAAGTAGCCATTGCATAACACTTCCTCTTTACTACAAACAAAACAACAAGCATTTATTTATCATATAATTCAAACACTCAAACACTAACACTCCAAAGCTCAGCAGCGCAATTCAAGCAGAGATCTCAATGGACTTAACCTCAGGCTTTTTCACTTCTTCTTTGGGCACAGTCACAGTCAGAACACCGTTCTCCATCGCAGCCTTGACCTGATCGACCTTCGCATTTTCCGGCAACCTGAAGCGGCGGAGGAACGTGCCGCTGCTACGCTCAACGCGGTGCCACTTGTCGTTCTTCTCCTCATGCTCTTTGCTCCTCTCTCCGCTGATCTGCAAAACTCTTCCTTCTTCAACTTCCACCTTCACTTCTTCCTTCTTCAGCCCTGGAAGATCGGCTTTGAAGACGTGAGCCTCTGGAGTCTCTTTCCAGTCAATACGAGTGTTGGCAAAGGCGGAGGTCTCGCGGGCGGAGTTGGGGATGTTGGCGAGAGCGTTGTTGAAGGGAAAGCCCTCAAAGGGATCCCAGATGTCGAGAGAGAATGGATCGAAGACATTGCTTCGACGGCCGCCGAAGATGCTTGGAATCATCGCCATTTTCTAAATTTTCTTATGGTTTGAGAAATTGAAAAGTGATTAATCTGAGATGTTTATCAAAGCTTTGAGCGGTTTTCAATGATGCAATGGAAGCCAAGGAGCGGTTATATATAGAGAGAGCACGCTTGGCAGATGAGTCAGGAAGGATACAGAGAGTTCTATAAGATTCGATTACCTTCTTGAACATCCAGTCTAAGTGCTCTTTTGGAAAAAGTTAATTTTCAGTTTTTTACTAATTTTAGGTCATATTACTTTACACATAATTTACTTATAAAAAGATAAAATAAACTAAAAAAGTTAAAAAATTAATTTTTCATCAACTTCCCAAGACACTCCTAAAGCGTTAAGCCTATTAGTAAGATCTCAAGTTTTGATTAGGCCCAATGTTGTTGATGCCCAGCCCAAAACCAAAATTATATTATCAAAAAAATATTGCTAATTTGGTTTAGTCCAAGACCAAATCCAACTATTTATTCTGATTTCATGAATATATCATACTCATTCCATATCGAAAAAAAATGAATATATCATATTGGTTATGTATCCATTTAGAAGAAAAAAGAAATGTATACGTCTAATAGCATTCCATAAATAGAAATGTGTGATTCAATATATTTTGGCCTCTTTTGAAAAGATGATTAAAAGTTAGAGCAAATTACATATACCCCCTCAAGATTTAGCAAAATTACAGATACCCCCTTGAGGTTTGAGAAATTACAGATACCCCCCTGAAGGTACTATTTGCATAACAAATTAAGGGGCAAATTGTTATAAAAATATAAACCTCAGGGGGTAATTTGTTATGAAAATATAAATCTCAGGAGGGTATCTGTAATTTAGCTAAACCTCGAGGGAGGTATATGTAATTTGCCCTAAAAGTTATCTTTTCACTTATTCTGATTCCATGGATGTATCATATTGGTTATGTATCCATCTAGAAGAAAAAAAAAATGTATCTGCCTAATAGCATTCCGTAAATAAAAATGTGTGATTCAATATATTTTGGCCTCTTTTGGGAATAAATTAAGCATCTACAAACTTCCAACATTGCTATTAATTCTGAAATTAAAAAGATTAATAGTAAAATTAATCCCCAATCTAAAGACAAAGGGATTACAATCACAGAATCAGAATCCAGAATTAAGAAGGATGAGCCTGATTATCTCATGCTCATGAATACAATAATTTTTCAAAAATGGTATATCAGAATTACTTTTATGATAAAACCTGATTTTATCATAAAAGACGTTATTGCTCTTGTAGATAGCGGAGCTAATATGAACTGTATTCAGGGATTAGTTCCTACCAAATATTTCCAGAAAACTACCAAATCACTTACCAGTGCAAGTGGTAATGCTAGTCCTGCAAAGACTCACGAGTTAGAAAATCTGGAAGAGAATTCTGTTCACCTTTGATATATTCAATATCAAAATCAAATGCTGAAAGTGCACTTTGCCAAGAAGCAAAAATTTGTTTTTGTGCTAAATTCTGAACATCTTTTTTAAAGATTTGTTTTGCGGCAGAACAATCAACACGTATTAAAAAATGTTGATTTAATAAATCATCCTGAAATTTACAAACACATTTAACTATCGCTAAACATTCTTTTTTAATAGTTGGATAGTTAAGAGCTGCTTGGTTCCATATTCCTGAAGTAAAACGAAGTAGTTCGTCTTTTTTTCTGTTGGGGTTAAACTGTTATTATTATTGTTGTAATCTTTGTTCTGTAGTAAGAAAAGAAATTTCTCTTTGTCAGAAATTTATTTGTTTTTCTTTAAAATTGACGAGATCTTTTATTTGATCTAGTTCCTTAGTGTAGGGTTTTGTAATAAATTCAAAAATAATCGGTTGTTATTTAAATTTGTATGTATTCCAATAGTATCAATTTTTGTTATTGGCATCAATAAACACAGGAAATGAGTACCAAACAAAATCTTCTTACAGAAAGAAAGATAAATCCACAATTAAATGTTACAAGTGTGGACAAACAAGACATTATGCTAATCGTTGTAAAACTAAAATCCAACAAAAACTTAATGAATTAGCTTTACACAACGACATTCAGCAACAAATTCTTCAGATGCTTTCTGACGATTCCAGCACTACTTTTAGCTCAGATGGTGAGCTTTCAGCATTATATTCTTCTACCTCTGACTCAGAGTCTGATCCTACTCCAAAACTTTGTCCCTGTAAAACAAATATAAATCAAATTTCAGATGAAGTAAACTATTGGAAAGTTCCAGAACCAATTCGCCAAGCTTTTAATGATTGGCAAGCTGCTTACAGTCATCTTCCAGTTTATAAGGATATTTCTGTGTCCAAATCTACAGTCCATTTTCTTATTCGCTTGGAATTCCATAGATTTGGAAATGGGATTTCCAATGTGATTTCCAGAATAAAATTCTCCGTGTAAAAAGAGTTTTCTTTACTAAATGGTGGACAAAGAGGCTGGATACCCCTAAACAGCAACAAGAGATTTTACAGAAGATCAAGGCTCATACTCAAGCCTGTTGGGAGTCTGCACCAAAATTACTCCCTTCAACTCCAGTAGTTAAAAATCCTTTTGTCCAAATTCAAAATGAATTAAGGCAAAAATTTCCAAGATTATCTGTCACGACCCAAACCCACCCCTGTAGGTTAGGCATCGTAACCGGCCAATAATCCATGGGTTACCAAAGGCCTCTTAACAGATAAGCACATAATAAGGGCTGCGGAAGCAATTATACAAAATAGATAAGGTCCAATGAGCTGTGATAACATACATGGGACCGAATATTTCAAAACTTATATATATACATAAGCATGCCGGTCGAAAGACATCAATATTTACAAACATTTACAAAAGTGTAATTCCCAGGACCCGACTTTACAAAACAAACAGAGACTAGCATAAGTACAAAAACCGCCATGTAACTAGACTTCGTTCGGAACCTCCTCGGGAGGCACAACGATTGGTTGACAAAAATAGAATGAAGGCCGTCAACTCTGGCCCTGATCACGCGCCGGCTCACCTACATACATAATATAAACTGTGAGCGAAAGCTCAGTGAACGATAACAGAATAAAGGGGTTTCAATAAATGAGTCCATATAGATTTAGAAATCATAATTCAGTTTCATATCAAATTCATAATTTGTCCAGATCATATACAGAAATCATGAGGTATGCTTAAGTATACGTGATACATCCATTAGCATTAACAGAGCAGATACATAACAGATACAGACACGTGAGGGTTACGAATAACCAGTTCCATAAAGGAACCTCCAGATCCGGGTAACAGAGAATAAATACGTCGAGCCCCATGATGGGGCCTCCGGTACAGGTAACAAAGTACAGACATATTAAGTTCCGTGATAGAACCTCCGATATCAGGTAACAGCCAACAGATATCACATGATGCTAAGGATGTCACGAATATATATAACAGAAATTGGACAATCATTCATTGTACAGAACATATCATTTCAGAAAACAGATCTTAATTCATCGCACAGAAAATAAGTAAAGTTGAACATAGCTTTACTATGTTATTACTCACAGTTGGCCTTGAGACAGATAGACGGAGCAGATTGGTCAAACGGTACGCAGCACGTGACCTACATAACACATAACAGACACACACTTGAAACACACGTTCTAATTGTACATAACTTACTTCGTTGGTTCTTAGTGTGTTTCTAACCTTTAATCCTCATTATGGAATCTTAAACATGGCCTAAGAATGCCTAGGATGGAATGAAGATGCAAGAATGCATTGGAAAACATTTCTTGAAACTAGCTGAAAATAAGGTCCACGCTCGAGCGTGGCTTTCCTCGCTCGAGCGGACATGCAGACAATGAAGCTCCGCTTGAGCGTGGACTTCCCCGCTCGAGCGGACTGTAAACTCTTGAAAAAGTGCTGGATGCATGATTTTCACGCTCGACGGATGCTCGACCGACGCTCGAGCGTGAGACTCAGACCTTCACTCGAGCGTAGATTCCCTCACTCGAGCGGACTGCAAAACACAAGAACTTCTTGGCATATGCATTTCACGCTCGAGCGTAAACCTCGATGCTCGAGCGGAGGTGCATGTACTCAATGTGCACGCTCGAGCGTAAAGTTCCCTGCTCGAGCGTGGATCGAAAATCTGGAATTTCCAAATTGATCCTCAAGCTCAAAACTCAACCTCAATTTTCTGGGCCCAAAACTTTGGAAAACACCTAGAGACTCATAAAACAACATGTTTAAAGCATCATTTCAAGAAATCATGGCCCAAAAGGATACCAATTGTGCAAAATTCCAACACAAACTTTATGAATATGCCATTAATACAATATGCAAGAACTTCCTTGAATTCAAACACTCCAAAACATAATCAAACTTGGTAATTTAATGGAAAACATGATGAATGACCAAAATGTAAGTGAGGTTAACACATGCATGAAAGAAACCTTTGAAATCATGCTCAAAATGTGAAGAAATGCACATGCATGCATGAATTCACTCTTAATTCCACTCTTGAAGCTCAATTCCCATGTTAATCCTCTTAACACCATTAATTTCATGCTCTAATCAACCAAACTTCAAGGGAAGAGATTAACATTCTTACCTAGGGATCTCAATTCCTTATGCTAGAGATGGTCTTGAGTGATCTTCCAAGTTTTCCTAGCAATTCCCTCCTTGTGAATTCAATCTTCAAGCTCTACACTAATTCTCCCTTCTCTCACTCTTTCACCCGTTTGTCTCTCATGGGCAAGCACAAAATGTGATGGAATCAAGAAAAAGGAGTGAGTGGGCTCAAAGTGGTGCCTTAAATAATAATTAATCCAAACTAATCAAATGGCATTATTTTAATCTAATTTAATCGTTCCGAACTGAATTTTAATTAAACCTACCGTAAATTTCTATAAATCCTAATTAGCACATAAATCAAGTCAATTTCTAATTCGGACGCCGATAAGGCTTTCAATTCGCAAACCGAAACTAAAACATGAACAGATCTTTCTACACCGAATAGATATAAACACAACAATACAACACACACATGCAGTTTAATTCAGAATTCCCCTTAATTGCTAATTAGGCATAATTAATCATGAATTAACGTTAATCAGTGGTCAGGATTATTACATTATCTTAGCAGAAATTAATTGTTAAAGTTATGGATTTTTTGAAAGAACAATTCATGCAGTCCCTTTCCAGAGATGATTCTAGCATGAAATCTGTTTCAAGCAGTCAGGGTCCAGAAGATGAACATTTTGATCCATTATTGGATGAAAATGAATTTACAGTTCTAGCAGGAGAATCCCAAGATCCAACCGACAATGAGCCAAACATGGGAGATTTTTGGGATTCACTAACTGGCTTAATTGCAGAAAATATAAGCCAGGAAAAAAACAAGAAATGAAAAGGAAAAGAAGAATGATTCTTTATCCTTCAATCCAGCAAGTGTCAGCAGAAGACGACAAATACGGCACATCACCTTTCGGCCAAAAGAAGATACTTTATCGACCATCCAGCTTTAATCATACAAGCTGTCTATCGAGCTGTCCCTTACGGACACAAGAAGATAAGGTGTAATCAAGAGAGGATAAGGACGATCGACTCCAACCATCGAGGACACGCCACCTGTCCTCCCTCTTGTCTCTTCTTTATCTATTTAAGGGATGCCTCACCCTTGTTGAAGGCACGAGTTTTTAGTTTTTCAGTTTTAATATTATAAGTGTGCTCTCTCTCTCTCTCTCTCTCTCTCTCTCTCTCTCTCTCTCTCTCCCCGTGTGTACTCTCTCTTTCTTCCTCAAGCAATATTATAATAAAAGTTGAAGTGCTGACTGTAAGTATTTCTTATGTATGCCCTCTGTTGATTTTCTTGTTATTCTCTTAAATGTTTTAGATTTTCATATTGAAAGACGTAATCAGTATTTACAATTTCTTTCCATCTTTCCTTCTGACCCTTGGGGTATTGAACAATTAGAACTTTCTAATCAAAATATAATTAGAGTTCAATCTCAGGTACAAGAACTTATAGTTGCGTGGGCGATCGCCGTTAGGCCTTCACCTTAATTACAGTAAAATCATGAGACCATATATGGCATAATTTAGATTTAATATGATAATAATATGAACAATAATATTCCTGGGTTTGTGCTTAATGATGGTTAGAACAGTGTGAGGCTGAGTGGGACGTCACCCAAGTCGCGTAGAGTTAGAACGTTAGCAGTGATTACGGTTAAGTCATTTTACTCATAAGTCGTTGACAGACGTGCTTAGCTAGAACCCTGTGTCAAGCACCATTATTGGTATCAGAGCAAAAAGTCGGTAGGCTCTGATACCAATAATGGTGCTTGACACAGGGTTCTAGCTAAGCACGTCTGTCAATGACTTACGTGTAAAATGACCTAACCGCAATCACTGCTAACGGTCTAACTCTACGCGACTTGGGTGGCGTCCCACTCAGCCTCACACTGTTCTACCCATCATTAAGCACAAACCCAGGAATATTACTGTTCATATTATTATCATATTAAATCTAAATTATGCCATATATAGTCTCATGATTTTACTGTAATTAAGATGGAGGCCTAACGGCGACCGCCCACGCAACTATAAGTTCTTGTACCTAAGATTGAACTCTAATTATATTTTGATTAGAAAGTTCTAATTGTTCAATACCCCAAGGGTCAGAAGGAAAGATAGAAAGAAATTGTAAATACTGATTACGTCTTTCAATATGAAAATCTAAAACATTTAAGAGAATAACAAGAAAATCAACAGAGGGCATACATAAGAAATATTTACGATCAGCACTTCAACTTTTATTATAATATTGCTTGAGGAAGAGAGAGAGAGTACACACGGGGAGAGAGAGAGAGAGAGAGAGAAAGCACACTTATAATATTAAAACTGAAATCGTGCCTTCAACAAGGGTGAGGCATCCCTTAAATAGATAAAGAAGAGATAAGGGGGAGGGCAGGTGGCGTGTCCTAGATGGTTAGAGTCGATCGTCCTTATCCTCTCTTGATTATACCTTATCTTCTTGTGTCGGTAAGGGACAGCTGGATGGACAGCTTGTATGATTAAAGCTGGATGGTCGACAAAGTATCTTCTTTTGGCCGAAAGGTGATGTGCTGTATTTGTCGTCTTTTGCTGACACTTGCTGGATTGAAGGATAAAGAATCATTCTTCTTTTCCTTTTCCTTTCTTGTCTTTTTCCTGGCTCATCTTTTCTGTAATTAAGCCAGTTAGTGAATCCCAAAAATCTCCCATGTTTGGCTCATTGTCGGTTGGATCTTGGGATTCTCCTGCTAGAACTGTAAATTCATTTTCATCCAATAATGGATCAAAATGTTCATCTTCTGGACCCTAACTGCTTGAAACAGATTTCACGCTGGAATCATCTCTGGAAATGGACTGCAGGAATTGTTCTTTCATAAAATCCATACTTTTAACAATTAATTTCTGCTCAGATAATCCTGGAAATTTTTGCCTCAATTCATTTTGAATTTGGACAAAAGGATTTTGAACTACTAGAGTTGAAGGGAGTAATTTTGGTGCAAACTCCCAACAGGCTTGAGTATGAACCTTGATCTTCTATAAAATCTCCTATTGCTGTTTAGAGGTATCCTGCCCCTTTGTCCACCATTTAGTAAAGAAAACTCTTTTTAAACGGAGAATTTTATTCTAGAAATCACATTGGAAATCCCATTTCCAAATCCATGGAATTCCAAAGCGAATAACAAAATGGACTGTAGATTGGACATAAAAATATCTTTATAAACTGGAAGATGACTGTAAGCAACTTGCCAATCATTAAAAGCTTGGCGAATTGGTTCTGGAAAAGCAACAATTTGGCTGCCAAACTTATCCTACCAAACGAGAAACTAGTTGGGGAGATCGTTTTTAAGGACATCAGGAAAAACACGAAGAAACCAAGAATGGAACAGCATTATTAATTTGCTATCTTTCTGGAAATGTTATGTTTTGCCAAGGGATCATTTTTGGTACAGCAACTTGGCTGCTGAAAAGATTTGTATCAATTAAGATCGTATGTCCTAATTCACTATGTTTCTGGATATATGGATTTAAAGTTGTTAAAACTTTTAAATAGATTCTGGAAATTATTGCAAAGGGTGGTGATCCAGGAAGATACTCATAACCATGAGATAATACCCTAAGTTCTAAAACTTTGGATAAATTTGCATCTGTAAGTGTTATACTCAAGTTTGGGTATATGTTGAAATATATTGGACCATGGGAAAGACTAGTTTCAACAGCTTCCATGAGAGATGCTCTCCAATCTAGGCATCTTCCATCTCTAAGAGTGCATTGGATACTGGTATTTTGACCAAGTAAAGTCAAAGGTTTGAATGCTATCTGGACGAGTCCTATATGGACATACTTATATTTCTGTAAGAATGGGTATAAATCCTGTATATGTAAGAGATACATAATCAGTAGTATAGGTAGCAAAATACCATCTTCTGAAGTCTATATATTTGTCCTAGAGAAAATCCTAATTTAGGATTCTTCGATTTTTACTTCCTGGTGTAAAATCCATTAAATTTCAAAATTCATGTCACTGGCTACAGGAATACAAAAGCAAGTATTATGCTTATTTAGAACAATACCAGAAACTTCAACCTTTTCCCTTATGGTTTAAGGAAAACATTTCTATACAGGAATCTCAGATTAATGTGTTAGAAAATATCCAGAAAACCTGGGTGACAACTGATGGAAACGGTATCACCTCAATCCATCCACCACCAAAATCATTAGAACTAAAACCTAGTGATTCCATTTCCAGTAAACCTTTGAACGTAACAGCATTTGTTGAACCTCCAGAAAGAAGTTCTTCTAAAGACCCAGTGGTTATGAAAGACATCATACCACTAATTAAACAGCATAATTATACTAACCTCTACTACCAGACAGTAGGAAAACAGTTAACTAGGATTGAAGAAACTGTTGTCCAGATAAAGGAAAGCTATCAGCTTCAACCAAAACCAGCACCCATATACCCAGTTACACTCAAACCTTCACCTCAAGTGACTAATTTTCACCTTAAGTCACAAAAACAGAATAATGAGTTCATGGATACCCTTGTTAAAAAGATCAAAGGTCTTAGTATCGGGGAATCCTCTCAAATTAATATGCTATCCAGTAGCTTTTTAGGATCTCCAGAAGAATCCTATCACAATCTTAATCCATCTCAAATTTTAGAAATTCAAGCCAATTTTCAGGATGAGCCTTCTTCCATAAACAAAGTTCATTATGGACAAAACACCAATCGTATGGCTCTTACCGGACCAAGTAGGTATTACTATCCTTGATCTATCCCAATGGATGTTCTTTATGAAAAAGACTTCCTACAGAATCAACGATCATATCATAGTAAGACCATTTATGAATGGAATATTGATGGTCTTTCTGAATACCAAATTTATGAAATCCTTCAGCATATCATTATGTTTGCTACAGTTTGTAGACAAAATGAAAATACAGATCATCAAGTAGCCCGCTTTATTGTTAGCGGCTTTACAGGAATTCTTAAAGGATGGTGGGATAATATTCTTGCTGATCCTCAAAAAGAAAAAAATCTTAACTTCTACCAGAACTATTATAGATCCCATTACAGGCTTAGCTCAACAAGAGCAAGATGCTATATATAGTCTTATAAATACTATTGTCCTACACTTTGTCAGTACCATCAGTGGTATTGAAGATCGTAATAGGGAATTATTACAGAATCTCATATGCCCATCTTTATCTCATTTCCGATGGTATAAAGATGTTTTCTTCATGAAAGTGGCACGACGTTCAGATGCTAATTCTGAACATTGGAAAGCCAAATTCATCAATGGACTTCTTACTCTTTTTGCCGAAAGAGTTAGGAAAAAATTACGGGATCGCCATAATCAAATGAGTATACCGTATACCCAGTATACCTATGGCCAACTCATTGGAATTATTACTGATGAAGGACTTGCTTTATGCAATGATCTTAAATTACAACATCAAATCAAACGACAAAATCTTACAAGGAAAAAAGAATTAAGTGAATTTTGTGAACAATTTGCCTACGATACAAAAATTCAGTATCCTTCCAAACACAAAAAACATAAATATGGAAAATCTTCCAAGTATTATTCCAAAAAATCCAGGAAATATAAACCCTCTAAACACTTTCAGCAATTTGTACAGCACCAACAGCCTTCTAAATCTAGAGGCAAACAAAAATCTTCTTACAGAAAGAAAGATAAATTCACAATTAAATGTTATAAGTGTGGACAAACAGGACATTATGCTAATCGTTGTAAAACTAAAATCCAACAAAAACTTAATGAATTAGCTTTAGACAACGACATTCAGCAACAAATTCTTCAAATGCTTTCTGACGATTCTAGCACTACTTCTAGCTCAGATGGTGAGCTTGCAGCATTATATTCTTCTGCCTCTGACTCAGAGTCTGATCCTACTCCAAAACTTTGTCCCTGTAAAACAAATATAAATCAAATTTCAGATGAAGTAAACTATTGGAAAGCAATAGTTGAAATGAATGGACTTAATATTAGTGGACCTAGTATCAATGTTCTTACTGAGACTGAGCAAAATATGTTAAATATTGCTGATCAGGTAACTGATCCGAAAATTAAGTTAAAATTCTTAGAATTATGTTACCAGCAACAAAAGAAAGAAGAAGAAGTTCTTCCTCCTAAACATTACAGTATGAAAGAAGTGTTTAACAGAATTCAAAATGTTACAGCAGAAAAACCTATAACAATCCAAGATCTTAAAATGGAAGTCAATGCTTTAAAAGTTGAAATTAAGCATCTACAAACTTCCAATATTGCTATTAATTCTGAAATTAAAAAGATTAATAGTAAAATTAATCCCCAATCTAAAGACAAAGGGATTACAATCATAGAATCAGAATCCAGTATTAAGAAGGATGAGCCTGATTATCTCATGCTCATGAATACAGTAACTTTTCAAAAATGGTATATCAGAATTACTTTTATGATAAAACCTGATTTTATCATAAAAGACGCTATTGCTCTTGTAGATAGCGGAGCTGATATGAACTGTATTCAGGAAGGATTAGTTCCTACCAAATATTTCCAAAAAACTACCCAATTACTTACCAGTGCAAGTGGTAATGCTTTGTATATTAGATACAAACTTCCAGAAGTTTTAATCTGTAACCAAGGATTATGTCTTCCAACCTCTTTTGTTCTAATTAAGAACATGTCTCAAGCCATAATGTTGGGTACTCCTTTCCTGTGTTTATTGATACCAATAACAAAAATTGATACTATTGGCATACATACAAATTTAAATAATCAACCGATTATTTTTGAATTTATTACAAAACCCTACACTAAGGAACTAGATCAAATAAAAGATCTCGTCAATTTTAAAGAAAAACAAATAAATTTCTTTTCTTACTACAGAACAAAGATTACAGCAATCTTCTTTACAAAATAAAATCAAATCCCTTGAAAAGGAAATTCGAACAGAAGTATGCAGTGATGTTCCAAATGCTTTTTGGGAACGAAAGAAACACATAGTTTCTTTACCATATGAACCAGGATATGACAAGCGAAAAATTCCTACACGAGCCCGTCCTAGTTAGATGAAAAAAGAGTATTTAGAACTGTGCAAAACAAAATTAATACTCTTCTCTAGAAGGAACTTATTAGGCTAAGCAAATCCCCTTGGAGTTATACAGCCTTTTATGTCAATAAAAATGCAGAAATAGAAAGAGGTGTGCCAAGATTGGTAATTAATTACAAACCTCTAAATGATGCCTTACAGTGGATTAGGTATCCAGTTCCCAATAAAAAAGATCTTTTAGATCGATTACAGGATGCTATCATATTTTCAAAATTTGATATGAAATCAGGATATTAGCAGGTTCAAATTACCGAACAAGACAGGTATAAAACTACTTTTACAGTACCTTTTGGACATTTTGAATGGAATGTCATGCCATTTGGATTAAAAAATGCTCCATCTGAAATCCAGCATATTATGAACGATATTTTCAATCCATATACAGAATTTACTATTTGTTATATTGATGATGTTCTTATTTTTTTCATCATCCATTGATCAGCATATCAAATATCTTAATATTTTTAAGCATGTTATTATCCGCAATGGTTTGGTGATTTCTGCACCTAAAATGAAACTTTTTCAAACTACAGTCAGATTTTTGGGCCACAATATTCATAATGGCACCATAATTCCAATTGACAGAAGCATGGAGTTTGCATCTAAATTTCCTGATGAAATTAAAGATAAAACTCAATTACAGAGATTTCTTGGTAGTTTAAATTATATTCATGATTACTATCCAAATTTAGCTACAGATGCTGCAGTCTTATATCAAAGACTTCGCAAAAATCCTCCACCTTGGGGTCCAGAACATACCGAAGCCGTTCAGAAAATAAAAGCCAGAGTAAAAACTCTTCCTTGTTTATCTTTGCCCAATCCAGAATGGAAGAAAATTGTAGAAACCGATGCCTCTAACATAGGTTATGGTGGCATATTAAAACAGTTTAACCCCAACAGTAAAAAAGACGAACTACTTCGTTTTACTTCAGGAATATGGAACCAAGCAGCTCTTAACTATCCAACTATTAAAAAAGAATGTTTAGCGATAGTTAAATGTGTTTGTAAATTTCAGGATGATTTATTAAATCAACATTTTTTAATACGCGTTGATTGTTCTGCCGCAAAACAAATCTTTAAAAAAGATATTCAGAATTTAGCACAAAAACAAATTTTTGCTTCTTGGCAAAGTGCACTTTCAGCATTTGATTTTGATATTGAATATATCAAAGGTGAACAGAATTCTCTTCCAGATTTTCTAACTTGTGAGTATTTGCAGGACTCTCATGTACAGTAAAGGCCGTGGCTCCTACAGAAGGGGTCGTGGAAGGGGTAATCCCTATCATAAAGAATTCCCAGGGCTTCATGCTCTTTCCAGTAAAAAAGGGCAATCTTCTAGCCAAAGTGCTAAAGATGTCCTCCTCACTGCTACAGAACCATATTTACAGAATTTCATTATTAAGGAAACAGTCCTCTATATTAATACAGAAGATATCCAATGGATAAATGATCCATGGGAGATCAAAAGGAGATATCTTACTACCCAACACTCTCCTCTTCATTTTGATCAATACAGATATATCTATGAGCATATCCTTACTGAAACTACCTCGATTGAGTTCAAGCATACATTGGATGACCCCAATCGTACTGCCAACCCAATCAATTACGGTAAAGCTACGATCCATAAAATTATGCCAATGCAAGCTTGGGGTATGCACCCTCATGTTACCAGAACTCTTGAGATTCGCAATAAAAAATCTCGCTACAGCTACTGGGATTATATTGATGCTTTTTCTCAAGAATTTTATTACCAAAATCCCCCACGAAGCCATTCTTGGTTTCTTTGTGTTCGTCCTGATGTCCTTAAAAACGATCTCCCCAACTGGTTTCTCGTTTGGTGGGATAAGACGTCTTCTAGTAATTGTCACCTAGGGATAAGAATATAAAGAGGGGAAGGATATAGAGAATTCTATGAGGTTCTACGATCTTCTTGATCCCCCTAGAAGTGTGTTTCTGTTGTAGTTAGCATCTTTTCAGTTTCATTGGGCCCAAAGTCATTGAAGCTATAGCGACCCTGGTTTTCCCTCCATTGATTAGTGTTATCCGGACTTGGTTCCGTAGATGTTGCCTGTTGTATATATCTTGTTTCCGTCCTTCATTACTTTGTATTCGAGTTATAGGATGTTTTGGGCAGGTTTGTTACAGGTTTGGTGTGCTTGGGAGCAAATGGTTACTGTCCAGAATTTTGGTCCCTCGCTCGAGCGAGCCTTTTGTCGCTCGAGCGAGCTCCTTGTTTTAGATCCTTCGCTCGAGCCAAGGTTCCTTCGCTCGAACGAGAGTTGGGTGGTGTGTCTGGTGGCTCGAGCGAGAAGTCCTACGCTTGAGCTTGCGTCTGCGTCTCTTTTTGACCTGATGGTTTTGATTCTTGGCTCAAGCGAGCTTTTCTTCGCTCGAGCGAGCGAGGTCTATGTTTTGGGTTTCTTCGCTCGAGGGAGCATTTTGTCGCTCGAGCGTACTTCTGGGTTGCAGACCTGAAGGTTTGGATTGTTGGCTCGAGCGAGGCTTTCTACGCTTGAGCGAGTATTCTTTGTGTCTGGTCGCTCGAGCGACCACTTCTTCGCTCGAGCGAGCCTGTATTACATCAGTAGACAACAGCAGGTGAACACTTCACTTTTTCATCTCTTTTGATTTCAAAACCCTAGATCCGAGCTCTCTCTCTCTCTAAACACTTTCTTTCTAGGGATTGATCTAGTTCTTGAGTGTTTCTACTCTAAATTCTTTGTAAGAAAGATAGAGGATGTTGAGGGCTTCCTTTTAATCTGAAGAATCTTGGATTTGGAGCACTTTGGTTTCTCACCATCTTCTCCTTTGGTCTCTTCATTTCGAGGTAGGAATACCCTACTCCATCTTATGAGCTTTGTCTTTAATTTTGGTCATTTTGATTAGTTGGTGATGTTGGGAAATTTTTGGAAAAGTTGGGGTTATTGTGTAATTTATAAAAGAGAGGTTTTCAAATGTTAAAACCCATATGTATGTAAGACATAGAAAAACGAAATTATTGTTGTACTACCGATGAAATTGGACCTTAGGGTTAATATTGAGAATTAGGGAAAATACCCTAATTACTGTGATAAATTAATTGGTATAATTAATTTGGGGAAATATGAAATTGAATTGGAAATTGGGAAATTGGGAAGTTATGGGATTGAATGGTGTAGTTGGATTAATTTATCACTCACCTAGATAAAAGTTGATATTATATTTGTTTAATACATTTATTTTCTGTTAGAAATAACTGCTTTGGGCTATCGGTAGAGGATAGTCTTGATTGTTGTAGACCCTGTATGTTGATTAGGGAAAACTGAAACTAATCACATTGATTATGTCATTGAATATGACAGTTGGAATGATACATCAAATATATGTATTGATTGATCCCTGTATATGATAAGTGTTTGTATGCTTGGAATATGTGTATTGTGTGGGAGGAGATAGGGGATGTACTCCATGGTTTGAGGGAAGATAGGGGATGGACTCTCAAACCTGCTTGGGAGAAGATAAGGGATGGACTCCATTAATACAGCAAATATGTGTATTAGATTGAAGTATTGATACAGCAAATCTGTGTATCATTTGTGAAGTATGAAAGTGTTTTAATATGTTAATGATGCATCAAATATGTGTATCTATCGTGAAACATGGAAGTGTTGGTATATGAGTTATAGTCTCATTGAGTTGTTTGGCCAGGTTCTGAGCCACGTATATGAAATGATTTGGATAAGTAAGGAAATTGAAATTAAACATGGACATGATTGTCATGAAACTGGATTGTGATATTAAATGGTTTATGAGTGTTAATCATCTATCAAATGCTATTGTTTTAGTCATTGCTTATATTTGGTTTACATCTCTCTACTGGGCTGTGGCTCACCCTATATGGGACATCATTTTCAGGTACAGATGGTATGTCACCTCCAAAGACGTAACTTGGGAGGCTAGAGGCTGAAAGACTTTTTGTGATATCTTTTATGTATTACATGTAAATTCAAGCCTAGGGCTTAATGTGTTATGAGTTAGTACTCTCTTTATGTGTAACCAAGTGTTGGCTTGGAAAGTTGTAAGCCCGTTGGGCATTTACTTTTGTTGTCAACATGTAATACATTTGTAAGGAATACTCTGATGAATGGAATTAAGTTTTGTTTACTTATGTCTATGCATGTCAATAATGTGGGTTTCTATATATTATTTTGAGGGCGTTACAGAAGCCCAGTCCAAGACCACAATTAGGAAGGCTTCCAAAAGGGCTTAATCATAGAGCTTTCTAGTTCCAATTCTTTTTCTGAGGTTGTTGGTTGTAATAAGAGCATTGAAGGCCTTTTGTCGGCAGTCCATCATTCAATATTCTCGAAATATCATGTGTTTGTAGTTTTTAATCAATTATTAGTCAATATATCCCATCATGTTCTCTAATCACTTAACACAATATCTCACCTACTCACATTCTCTACAAATCATAATACTATAGAATATTACTTGTCCATGTTCCAAAATTACTTAATAATTATCCACATAGTCCAATAAGGTTGTCAATTCGGTTTTGGATCAGCCGAAAGAGGGGTGCCATTAGCCATAAATGGATAAAAATGAGGTAAACTGACCCTGTTAGTCGAGCCTATCGTGTGTTTTTCAATTATCTCCACTTCCAAGTGATGCTTTAAATGAGAAAAAGAAATCGAGATTTTTGTCGGTGGGTACGTAACATACTTACTCTAGGAGAAGGATTCCTCCAATTCATAATTTCAAATTCAATTTATAATTTTATAATTTCAAATATAATTCATAATTTCAAAATTGGAGGACTCAAAATTGGAGGATGCTATTTTTTATTTTTATTTTTTTGAGTTCACTACCAAAATTAGAAGACACTATTATGCTAGGTCGTGAGTTCACCATGAAAATTTGAATCAATTATGAATTTACTATAGACATCTGAATCATTTTTTTTTTTTTTCATGCAGATCAATTCGAGATTTGATAATTATTACATAATCAATTTATCATATTTATTTATTTATTTTTAAAAATAAATAATTTATCTTATAAAAACAAAGTTAATTAAATAAATTAAGATTAAATAAAAATAGCTTTTTATTTAATAAATTAAACAAAATGCCCAATAAAATTATTCGAATCATCACCTGATAATTCAAGCCTAGTTTGGAAACAGGCTATTTTAGTAATTTTTTAACTTTTTACGAAAAGAAATACAGAAAAGTAGAGAGGTGATGTGATAATTTTTAGTAACTTTTTAATTTTTTGACTAAAATAGCCACTCCCAAACGAGACCTAAATAGCCGATCCAAACAGGCTCTCCAGAGTCTAAATTATGCACTGATCTATCTCCCTACCTATATGTGGAAATTTTTTCAAATCACTTGCACATTTACACATTTTTAGTCATCATCTGGATTCTTGATCAAAGTAATTTAAGTCCTGAAGTTGACATGGGCTATAGGTTTTTTTTTTTTTTTTTTGAACAAGACATGGGCTATAGTTAGTCCGTCGTTAAACATGATGAGCAAAAAGAGGTAAGAGAACTATATAATTGAAATTTAAAACAAGATTATTAAATTACTAGAATATTATTTCAGGCAACAACATATACACAAGTTAAAACACTATACACAAACAGCCACTACGAGTAGCTCTAGAGGATACTGCATAGCAAAACATATCCTCCATTATAAACAAACACTCAAAACATTCATTTATTATAATTCAAACACCCAAACACTAAAAACACTCCAAAACTGGCAGTTCAAGCAATTCAATTCAACCAGAGATCTCAATAGACTTAACCTCAGGCTTCTTCTCTTCTTCCTTAGGCACCATCACAGTCAGCACACCGTCCTCCATACTAGCTTTCACATGATCCATCTTCACATTCTCTGGCAGTCTGAACCTGCGGAGGAACTTGCCGCTGCTCCGCTCGACGCGGTGCCATTTCTCGTTCTTCTCCTCATGCTCTCTGCTTCTCTCCCCGCTGATCTGCAAAACTGTTCCTTCTTCAACTTCCACCTTCACTTCTTCCTTCTTCAACCCAGGAAGATCGACCTTGAAGATGTGAGCCTCTGGAGTCTCCTTCCAATCGATACGAGTGTTCGCAATTGCAGATGTTTCTCGTGCTGCGGAGGTCGGGGCATCGGCTAGAACGCTGCTGAAGGGGTCCCAGATGTCGAGAGAGAATGGATCGAAGATGTTGCTTCGTCGGCCTCCGAAGATGCTTGGAATCATCGCCATTTTTTGAATCTACACTGAAGAGTTTAAAATGAGAGATTGGGAGTGTGATGTACTTTGAGAGGTTTATCGAAGATTTGAACGATTTTTCGATGATGCAATGGAGTGGAAAGGGCAGAGTATAAATAGAAGAAGCTTGGAAGACAAGACGTCTTCTAGTAACTGTCACCTGGGGATAAGAATATAAAGAGGGGAAGGATATAGAGAATTCTATGAGGTTCTACGATCTTCTTGATCCCCCTAGAAGTGTGCTTGGTATCTTTTAAGTTTCATTGGGCCCAAAGTCAATGAAGCCCAGTCCAAGACCGCAATTAGGAAGGCTTCCAAAAGGGCTTAATCATAGAGCTTTCTAGTTCCAATTCTTTTTCAGAGGTTGTTGGTTGTAATAAGAGCATTGAAGGCCTTTTGTCTACAGTCCATACAATCTAATGAGGTTGTCAATTGGGTTTTGGATCAGCCAAAAGAGGGGTGCCATCAGCCATGTCCATCTATGGTGTTTTCTCTCTTCCACAGCAGCAGCAGCCAATTGATGTTTTTTTACTCTCTTCCAGTTGGGGGGTTGCTGCTCTCATGAAAGGATTGTTCATCTTTGACAAATGGGATTTTTCTACAGTATAAAAAAAATTCTGAAGAATTAATTTTAACTATCAGATTTGAATAAAAGAAAAATACAATCATTAATTAATAATAAATTAAATTTGAATAAAAAAAACTTGGTGGCCTCATTGGATAGGAGATGAATTCATCCCAGGTTGTACAATCTTTGTGATAGAAGCAAGAGCAATCAGAGTTATATTAGAACTAAGCCTTACAATAACTTCCGTAATCTATTAATTGTAATTTGTTCTTAGTTTGATATGGGCAATTCTTTGATTATAATTAATAATAGATTGTCCAGATGCAATTTCTAGTAAAGAATTTAATCTATGCAAATCATTTTCAAGGTCAGAGATATGTTGTATACTATCATTAATTTGAATTTGAATTTCAAAAATAAATAGCATAATACAACCACACTTATATTAATAATAATAAAAGTTACAATACATAGAATACTTACAAAGGGTTAGACATTTCCAAGCACACTGGGCAAAACATGCACTGCCCTTCTTGTAGTAGACACTATGCTTAGAGACTCAAATTCACATACTCACAATAACACTAAAGAAAAATACAATATCTTATAATAATTTTTTCCCCAATGCCCTCCTTGCTCTTGAATTGCTCCTTAAATAGAAGAGAAGTTGTGGATTTGAATTGGTTTGAAGTCCGAAGAGGTGAGGTTTCTGACTTATCACATGGAGGGTATCTGCTTTGTTAACGGAATCACATGGGTTGTCTGACATTATTGACATTTCTTTTGCAGACTTTTACTTTTGCTAGAATCTTTGTAGACTTTACTTTTGCAGGAATCTTTGTCGGCTTTAGACATATGGTCACAAATTATTGAAATCAATTCCTTGACAATTATCTGAATAATCTTCATTAAGATCATCATCAAGATTCTGTGTAAGGTAATTGGTTGGAGATGTTGGTGGTGTCCAATTTGGAATGGAAATTGGGGGAATTATCCCTTGGATTTCATTATCGAAATTAGAAACAGCTTTTGATTCTGCCATCTAGAGCATATTTCATTTTAATGGCCTTTTTATATTTTTGTTCAAAATCTTTCTTTCATATTGAGGGATATTTTTCCTTTAATTTTTATTTAACTTTTGCTTTAAAGTTATCATAGTCAAAAAACTTATGGGATTTGGGGCTTGAAGAAGCCATAGATGGTGTAGGGTTGCTTGAAAAAAACCTTTTCTTTGCTTCTAAAATTGCAATAATTGATCCGGGTAATGTTCTAGGGGGATTTAATAAATTTTTCGCCATTTCGTGGCCATCCGTCTGGTGAGAAACATACTATTGTGGGGATGGGATGTTGTGTACTGCCATGACATTATCTAGGGTGATTTGAAATCAATTGTGAAATAAAGAAATTTTGGGAAAGGAGATTTAACCTCCTTTTTGATAAATATGATAAGAATCTAGGATTCCGGAAGAACCGCAATGGAATTTTTCTACAATATAAAAAAATTGAGGGATTAATCTTAACTATTAGATTTGAATAAAACAAAAATACATTCATTAATTAATAAGAAGTTAAATTTGAATACGAAAAACAAGGTGGCCTCATTGGATTGGAGATGAATTCAGGCGGGGCCTCAAAAGACCAATGATGGAAAAAAAAACAAAAACAAAAACAAAAAAATCAGGGTTATTTTCTTCCTCTTTTTTCCACCTTCTCTTAGAATAAAATTGAACAGAAAAATCAACCTGCTGTTTCAAATTGATCCTGCTAAATGCTAATAATGAAAGGATTCATTTGGGATGTGAGTTAACTTTTTAACTTTTTAGTTATTTTAGTATAAGGTTAAAAAATATCATTTAAGATGGACTATTTGACTTTGATAAAAAATAAATAAAATGATTATCATTTAAATGTGATATTTTGTCTTATCAGATTACAAAACCTATTTTATATTTTTGTGACTATTTTAGCTCCAACCCACCCCAACCCATTATACCAAACCAATGCAAAATCTTTGAAGATTATTAATAAATATTGATATTTTTCTGTATATAACTATGCTGCTTCTTTTTTTTATGAATTTTTGGTGACCACAGAGGGATAACCTTTGAAATTAAACCCTATAAGGAGCCAAAACCCCATAAGTTTGCTTAGATAGTTGCTACATAGTAAGGTCACTCAACCATATAATGGTAAGTCACGGACTCACACACAGGCGAGAATTTAAACACATACTCCTGACACTAAATACAATTCGCCCATATCTAAAAGGTTCATCCATCATATGTATTATTACCTGAACAAGACTCGCATTTTCCTTAATTGGTTAAAACTAGCCGCACTATACTTTAATTGTGACAACGTGGAAAGGTAACTTTCTTTTACATAAGTGAGCATGGCTCGACTCATAAGGTTGTGGAGGTGAGCATGACTCGACACACCACTAGCTTTTCTCTTAATTAGTTAAAGCTTTTCTCTTAAGTAGTTAAAATTGATTGTATTGTATTTCAATCGTGGCTTTACCTCTTATGCTAGGAGTTAGTGAATTTCCCATTTGCCCCAGTAATAAGTTCCTTCCATGGATTAAATTAAACCTGATTAGCAACTAATTACTTCAAAGTCAGAACCCACAAATGCTATAATATCTCACAGATCTTTTTTTTTTTCCGTTCAAAAAAAAAAATCTAAAAAGATTTATAGTTCTATTCGTTCTTTAATATAAAAAATTTACAAATTTCTTCTGTTTGCAGAATTGCATGAATTTCTTTTAAACAAATTAAAGACACTAAAAGGGTGAAGTATTATATTTTCCAGAAAGGATTGCAGGAAGAAATGGGCTAGGAGCCTAGGAAGGCTTCTTATTTTACAAATCATATTAAGGGATTGTTTGGAATGAAAGTTTTTTTTTTTCTGATGAAATAATCCTAAAAAGAAAATTCAATACATCCAATCATATTACTTCCTTAATTTTTTTAAATATTTTTATAAAAAAAATTAAAAATAACTACAATAATCACTACTCAAACAAAGTTTAACTCATGTCAATTTGAAACATTAGAGCAAGATGACCATTCGCATTAAAGCAGTTGAGATGGACATGTTTAATGTAACAGAAATGAAATAGAGCAATCGGAAACATAAATTGAAATTTGGAAAACAAGATCAACAATCAAATCATCAGAACAATATTTCTTACATTTTTATATCAAACAAAACATAGCAAATAACCAGCTACTGGTTCAACACCATACATAAACAGGAAGTAGCCATTGCATAACACTTCCTCTTTACTACAAACAAAACAACAAGCATTTATTTATCATATAATTCAAACACTAACACTCCAAAGCTCAGCAGCGCAATTCAAGCAGAGATCTCAATGGACTTAACCTCAGGCTTTTTCACTTCTTCTTTGGGCACAGTCACAGTCAGAACACCGTTCTCCATCGCAGCCTTGACCTGATCGACCTTCGCATTTTCCGGCAACCTGAAGCGGCGGAGGAACTTGCCGTGCTACGCTCAACGCGGTGCCACTTGTCGTTCTTCTCCTCATGCTCTTTGCTCCTCTCTCCGCTGATCTGCAAAACTCTTCCTTCTTCAACTTCCACCTTCACTTCTTCCTTCTTCAGCCCTGGAAGATCGGCTTTGAAGATGTGAGCCTCTGGAGTCTCTTTCCAGTCAATGCGAGTGTTGGCAAAGGCGGAGGTCTCGCGGGCGGAGTTGGGGATGTTGGCGAGAGCGTTGTTGAAGGGAAAGCCCTCAAAGGGATCCCAGATGTCGAGAGAGAATGGATCGAAGACATTGCTTCGACGGCCGCCGAAGATGCTTGGAATCATCGCCATTTTCTAAATTTTCTTATAGTTTGAGAAACTGGAAAGTGATGAATCTGAGAGGTATATCAAAGCTTTGAGCAGTTTTCAATGATGCAATGAAAGCCAAAGAGCGGTTACATATATAGAGAGAGAGAGAGAGAGAAAGAGAAAGAGAGCACGCTAGGCAGATGAGTCAGGAAGGATACAGAGAATTCTACAAGATTCGACTATCTTCTTGAACCTCCTAGTGAATCAGGATCCTGTACTTGATGTTCCTACTTGACTTCTTACTTATTATGTTACTGGGCTCTCTTTTAGACCCAATTTTGATAATCCGAATCGTTCACATTTTAAGATTTATTAAATATATCATACCTGTAAAAAATCAAATTGATCGGATATCAGAAAACATGTGTTTGGAAAACTGTTTATTAAATTTCTAAAAAAAATAGTTTTTAGTTAGTTTTCCGAACAAATGCTTTCTGATATCCGATCAACTTGATTTTTTACAGGTATGATATACTCAGCAAATCTTAAAATGTGAACGGTTCAAATTATCAAAACTAGGCTTAAAAGTGAGCTCAATAGCCCATCAAATAAGAAGTCAAGTAAGAACCTCAATAAAAACATCCTGATTCCCTAGTTTAAGGCTTGTAGCCTATTAGTAAGATCTCAAGTTTTGATTAGGCCCAATGTTGTTGATGCCCAGCCCAAAACCAAAATTATATTATCAAAAAAATATTGCTAAATTTGTTTAGTCCAAAACCAAATCCAAATCATATTCATTTCCATGTAACCAAAAAAAATGAATATATCATATTGGTTATGTAACCGTCTAGAAGAAAAAAGAAATGTATTCGCCTAAGAGCATTCCATAAATAAAAATGTTTAATTCAATATATTTTGGTTTCTTTTAAAAAGATGGTTAAAAGTCATCTTTTAATTTATTCTGATTCCATGAATATATCATATTGGTTATGTATCCATCTAGAAGAAAAAAGAAATGTATCCGCCTAATAACATCTATACTATATATTAGGTAAAATGGGGTTTTTAACCCCAAGCTTTGTGGGAGCTCCAATCTCCCAATCTAAATTTCTTGATTTTTTTATTTTAAAAAAAAAAAATCTTAACATTTATTAACTTCTCCCAACTCCCAAGTCTTACCCTCATAATAATACTTTAATGCATTAAGAACAAGCATAAAAAAAATTCTTTAAAATCTAATACATGAATTCCTTGAAAAGTCCCAACACATATGATTATTATCCCTCATAATAACACTTTAATGCATTAAGAACAAGCATAAAAAAAAATTTCTTGAAAAATCTAATACATATGATTATTATCAAAATATTAAACTTTAATATAATATAATAAAAAAAACATTTAATTCCTTGAAAAGTCCAACACATATGATTATTATCAAAATATTAAACTTTAATATAATATAAAAAATGAAAAAAAGAAGACATTTAAAAAAAAAATTAAAAATCACAATTCACAGCTCCAATCTCCCAATCTAAATTTCTTGATTTAAAAAAAAAAAAATTTAGCATTTATTAACTTCTCCCAACTCCCAAGTCTTACCCTCATAATAACACTTTAATGTATTAAGAACAAGCATAAAAAAAATTCTTTGAAATCCAACACATGAATTCCTTGAAAAGTTCCAACACATATGATTATTATCCCTCATAATAACACTTTAATGCATTCAAAACAAGTATGAAAAAATTTCTTGAAAAGTCCAACACATATAATTATTATCAAAATATTAAACTTTAATATAATATAAAAAATGAAAAAAAGAAGACATTAAAAAAAAAAAAGAAGAAAACATTTAAAAATCACAATTCACATATATAGATAATTGTAAACACAATCCGTGCATAGCACGGGTGATATGCTAGTTCCATAAATAGAAATGTGTGATTCAATATATTTTGGCCTCTTCTAGGAATCTATACTTCTATCTATACTATATATTAAGTAAAATGGGGTTTTTAACCCCAAGGCTTGTGCGAGTTCCAATCTCCCAATCTAAATTTCTTGATTTTTTGAATTTAAAAAAATATATATCTTAACATTTATTAATTTCTCCCAACTCTCCAGTCTTACCATCATAATAACACTTTAATGCATTAAGAACAAGTATAAAAAAAAATTCTTTAAAATCCAACACATATGAATTTCTTAAAAAGTCCCAACACATATGATTATTATCCCTCATAATAACACTTTAATGCATTAAGAACAAGTATAAAAAAAATTTCTTGAAAAGTCCAACACATATGATTATTATCAAAATATTAAAGTTTAATATAATATAATAAAAAAAAAGACATTTAATTTCTTGAAAAGTCCAACACATATGATTATTATCAAAATATTAAACTTTAATAAAATATAAAAAACGAAAAAAAGAAGACATTTAAAAAAAAACATTTAAAAATCACAATTTACATATATAGATAATTGTAAACACAATCTGTGCATAGCACGGGTGATATGTTAGTACTATATATTAAACAAAAGGGAGTTTTTATCCCCAATGCCTGTGAGAGTTTCAATATCTCAATCTGAATTTTCTAAATTTTTTATTAATAAAAAAATAGCATTTATTGATTTAGTCAAAATCTCCTGATCAGCATTTATTAACTTTTCAATCCAGATGTCTTTCCACATGCCTGCATTTATTGATTTGGTCAAAATTCCTGATCAGCATTTAAAATCCCCTTATATAAATAATTATAGATACAATTCGTGTATAGTTACTGCAGTACCCTTTTCAACTGCTCTCATACACTATGGTTAATGATAAGATTGTTAAATTATTTTTATAAAAAATCTTTAAAAACATAATTTATATATTAAAAAAATCTAAAACAAATATAAATATTTATAATTATCCCGTGCATAGCACGGCTGATAAGCTAGTACTACATATTAAGCAAAAGGGGTTTTTAACCCCAAGCCTTGTGGGAGTTCCAATCTTTCAATCTAAATTTCCTGATTTTTTGATTTTTAAAAAAAAAAAACCTTAGCATTTATTAACTTCTCTTAACCCCCAAGTCTTACCCTCATAACACTTTAATGCATTAAAAACAAGCATAAAAAAAATTCTTTGAAATCCAACACATATGAATTCCTTGAAAAGTCCTAACACATATTATTATTATCAAAATATTAATGCATTAAGAACAAACATAAAAAAAAAATTCTTAAAAAGTCCAACACATATGATTATTATCAAAATATTAAATTTTAATATAATATAATAAAAAAAAGAAGACATTTAATTCCTTAAAAAGTTCAACACATATGATTATTATCAAAATATTAAATTTTAATATAATATAAAAAAGGAAAAAAAGAAGACATTTAAAAAAAAAAAAAAAGACATTTAAAAATCGCAATTCACATATATAGTTAATTATCTATACTATCTATCTATACCATATATTAAGCAAAAGAGAGTTTCTAACCCCCAAGGCCTGTGGGAGCTCCAATATACCAATCCTAATCTTCTAATTTTTTGTTTTTTTTTTAAAAGAAAAATTAACCTCAGCATTTATTAACTTCTCTCAATCCACAAGACTTTTTGACTTCTTTCATAATTAATGCAGTACCTTTTCCAAAACAAATAATTTGTATATTAAAAAAAATTTAAAATAAATATAAATATCTATATCTATATCTACCTATTTATTTATATCTATCTCTAACCCACAAGTTTTGTGGGAGTTCCAATATCTGAACCTTAATTTCTTAATTTTTTTGATTTTTTTTTAAAAAAAAAACTTAACACTTATTAATTCTTCCAAGTCTTTTTAATTTCTCCAATTCACACACTCTTTTTAACTTTTCACACACCTATTGCAAACAGTGAGTCTCCTTTTTGTTTTCTTCTGCTTGACTTCTCACTTCTACACTTTTAACTTCAGTGACCACGTATGCAAACAGTAAGTCTTCTTTTTGTTTTCTCCTTCTTGACTTTTCCTGTTGTTTACTATTTTAATATTGTAGTTAGATAGCGCATAAAAATATTTGTAATTTGTCTAGCGAATAAAAAATTATAATTTGATTTTTTAATATAATTGAAATTAGATAAATATAAACCCTTACAAAGAGAAAAATGTGATTATAATTAGTTGAATGATTCATTTTTTTAATGTGATTGTAGTTAGTTTAATAGTTCTTTTTTTTCATTTATTTATTTTATTATGGGAAAAATGTGATGTGATTGTAATTTGTTCAATGGCTCTTTTTTTTAATATGATTGTTGTAGTTAATTCAATGGGTTTTTTTTTTTAATGTTATTTAATCTTTTTATTTACTATTTTAATTTTATTTTTAATATGATTGAAATTAAATAAACATAAACACTCACAAAGAAAAAAATGTGATTGTAATGTGATGTGATGTAGTTTGTTCAATGGCTCTTTTTTTTAATATGATTGTTGTAGTTAGTTCAATGATTTTTTTTTAATGTTATTTAATCTTTTTATTTACTATTTTAATTTTATTTTTAAGATGATTGAAATTAAATAAACATAAACACTCACAAAGAAAAAAATATGATTGTAATGTGATGTGATGTAGTTTGTTCAATGGCTCTTTTTTTTAATATGATTGTTGTAGTTAGTTCAATAATTTTTTTTTTAAATGTTATTTAATCTTTTTATTTACTATTTTAATTTTATTTTTAATATGATTAAATAAACATAAACACTCATAAAGAAAAAAATGTGATTGTAGTTAGTTCAATGGTTCTTTTTTTTTAATGTGATTGTAGTTAGTCAATGGTTCATTTATTTTTTTTTCATTTAATTGAAGTTAGATAAATATAAACCCTTACAAAGAGAAAAATGTGATTATAATTAGTTGAATGATTCATTTTTTTAATGTGATTGTAGTCAGTTTAATAGTTCTTTTTTTTTTATTAATTTGATTTTTCGAAAAATGTGATGTGGTTGTAGTTTGTTCAATGGTTCTTTTTTTTAATGTGATTTAATCTTTTATTTACTGTTTTAATGGTTTTCTTTACAATTATTTATGAAAAAAATATGATTGTAATTAGATAGCATAAAAATATTTGTGATTTGATTTGATTTTTAAAGTACCAATTATTGATAATGATTAGATTGTATTTTGAAAAAAAAAATTGTAATTGATTTTTTTAACTCACTGTGTTTTTTGAAAAAAAATTATTTTGTTTTTTTAACTATCAATTCACTTAATTTGTGATTTGATTTTTAACTCACTGTATTTTTTGAAAAACAAAATGGATTGTACTCTTTAGGGTCACATAATGTACCAATTATTGATGATAATTAGATTGTATTTTGACCCGAAAAAAATTATAATTGATCTTTTTAACTCACTATGTTTTTTGAAAAATAAATTATTGTGTTTTTTTAATTATTGATGATGGTTAGATAGCATTAAAAAAATTGTGGTTTATATGATTGAAGTTATCTCCTTTTGTTTATGATTTTATTTTTTAATATGATTGAAGTTAGATAAACATAAACACTCACAAAAAGAAAAATGTGATTGTAGTTTGTTCAATGGTTCTAAATTTTTTTTTATTTGCTATTTTAATGGTTATTTTTTTCAATTGTTTTTTTTTATTATGAGAAAAATGTCATTGTAGTTAGATAGCATTAAAAAAAATTGTGATTTGTATGGTTGAAGTTATCTCCTTTTGTTTATAGTTTGATTTTTTAATATGATTGAAGTTAACTCACAAAAAGAAAAATGTAATTGTAATTTGTTCAATGGCTCTAAATAATCTCAATTTGAATTTTCTAAATTTTTTATTAAAAAAAAAACACAGCATTTTATTGATTTGGTCAAAATCCCCTGATCAACATTTATTAACTTTTTTCAATCCACATGTCTTTCCACATGCTTGCATTTATTGATTTGGTCAAAATTACTTGACCAGCATTTAAAATCCCCTCAAACAAATAATTATAGATACAAACCGTGTATAGTTACTACAACACCCTTTTCAACTTCTCACATACACTATGGTTAGTGATAAGTTTGTTAAATTATTTTTATAAAAAATCTTTAAAAACATAATTTGTATATTAAAAAAAATCTAAAACAAATATAAATATCTATAATTATCCCGTGCATAGCACGGGTGATAGGCTAGTATAGTTAAAGGAAATTTAGTCAAAATCTCTTCATTGGACCCTTATTTGGTGAAAAGAATAGTTCAATTTATTTTTCTTCATAAATCCCTTAAGGAGAAAATACATAATTGAGTAACGACAAAGTAAAATATCTTTTTTTTCTTTTTTTTCTTAAATAATATTGTTAGAGTTTTTCTTTCTTAAACAATATTGTCAAAATAAAATGTTACTGTGAGACAAAGTAACATGCTACTGTCAAATAGAGTAACATGTTACCGTTTACATCAATTTCAATGGTAATAATTTTTTTAAAAAAGAATTTCATAGTCAACATAGATCTTATTTAATAGATCTTGATGAGAGAATTATAAAAATATTAATTTTATTAAAAACTGACGTCTAAATAAAAAATTATATTATTTTAAAATTTAATATGTTGATAATAGTGATGTTCATTAGACCTTGATATATTAAAATTTTGTTATGATAAGGTTTTGACCAAATTTCCCTATAGTTAAATGCCATCTTTCAATTTTTAACTTATTTTAAGTGAAATCATCTCTCTACTTTTTATACATTTTTTAAAAAAATTAAAAATAAAAGAATGAACTTTTAACTAACTTTTTAAAATTACCCTTTAATAGACTAGATAGAATCCTAATCAAAAACCAAATTGGTTTAATCAGCTTTAACTATTGAATTAAGGGTTGTTTAAGATGATCTAAATAAATACACTTTTTGACTTTTTATGAAATATGGGTTGGATATAAGTTGAGTTTGAAGTGATGTGATGCAGAGGTGATATGACTTAAATAAGATGATGTGACTTAAATAAGATAGTGACTCTTTGAATTTTTTAGTTTATGCCAAACAAGGCCTAACTATTGGCAATTAGCAATTAGTGAACCCATTGGAATTTGTACGAAAATTGAACAAACTATTCAAATACATTTTGGTAAATTGAATTTTAGTAAATTGTGAGATGAGTGCAAATCATCAGTCGTCCTTTCCTGCGGCCCTTCCTACCGCCCTCACCAAAACGACGTCGTTTTGGTTAGTGAATTTTTTTTTTTTTCTTCCCCAAAATTTGATTTTCCCGCTTCTTCCACTTTCTTCTTCCTCTGGTCTGATTTGTTCTCAATCTGTTTAGCCCTAAGAACATCAACAAGACAAAGACAAAAGAGAGAGAGAGAGAGAGAGACGGTAGACGAAGAGAGAGAGAGAGAGAAGCATAGAGAAACGAACTGAGAGAGATGGTGGAGGGATGCGATAGTGACGGCGAAGAACGAAGAATGGCGGAAGGAGGAGACGACAACGGCAAAGGACGGAAGATAGCGGAGAGACGCGACGCGACAACAAGGCAAGATTGCGGCCATGACGAGATAAGCTATATTACTTATAATGTCATATCTGCAAGGAAAAGATGAGGCTATTGTGGGTGGTCCTAGAGAGAATAATGCTTATGAGGATGATAGAGTTGATTTTAGGAATCTGACCATGTATATTAATGCACCATAGTTAGCAGATTTAAAGGGAAAATATAGTTCAGAAAATAGAGGCAATAAAGGGAAAAATTCTTCATTCATTCTGGTTTCAAGTAGAGTTTGAAGTAGGCAATAAAGGGCAATAAACAGAGGCATATTAATGTTTGAACTCGTTAGCAAATTTGAACTAGAGTTTATGAATCTGGGTTTGTTAATTGATTTTAACTAGAGTTTTTATTTCAACTAGAGTTTTTGAATCTGTTTATGTGATTTGAACTAAAGTTTTTGAATCTGTTCATGATAGAGTTGATTTTTTTTTATTAAAATTTTCAATTAGAGTTGTATGGTACTAAATTGAATCTATATGGTACTATTAGATTTTTTTGAATCTGTTAATTGATTTTTCAACTAGAGTTTTCAATTAGATTTTTTTTTTTGAATCTATTCATGATAGTTTTTTATTAGATTTTTCAACTAGAGTTGTATGGTACTAAATTGAATCTATATGGTATTATTAGATTTTTTTGAATATGTTAATTGATTTTTCAACTAGAGTTTTCAAATTGATTTTTTTTTTTTTTTTTTGAATCTGTTCATGATAGTTTTTTATTAGATTTTTCAACTAGAGTTGTATGGTACTAAATTAAATCTGTATGGTAGAGTTTTCAATTAGATTTTTTCTTTGAATCTGTTCATGTTGATCTTTTTTTATTAGATTTTTCAACTAGAGTTGTATGGTACTAAATTGAATCTGTATGGTACTATTAGATTTTTTTGAATCTGTTAATTGATTTTTCAACTAGAGTTTTCAATTAGATTTCTTTTTTTGAATCTGTTTATTAGAGTTGTATAGTACTAAATTGTAGGTAATAGAAGAAAATAATGTTGTTGATGAGTTGGGTAGTTGTGGTTGGAAGGCAAAATTGGGCATGTCATTTGACTCTAAACAAGCTACGTATGACTTTTACAATAACTATGACGAGAAGGTTGGTTTTAGTATTAGGAAGTCGTATGCATACAAGAACAAACAAACTAAGGAAATAACTTCACGGACTTTTGTATATTACAAAGAGGGAACTCAGGGTTTTGACAAGCGAGATCTACTAGTAAAATTTCCGAGACAAGAGGTGAGATGTGGTTGAGGTGCCCGATTGAGTATCAAATTAGATAGAAATTTAGGAAAATATATTGCAATTGATTTTGTTGAACACCATAATCATGACCTTATGCGTCAAGAGTGCATTTATATGTTGTCATCCCAAAGAAAAATATCTACCACTCAAGCAATTGAAGTAGAATTGGCTTCGGAATCTAGAATTCCTCTTAGGTCTGCTTATGAGCTATTTGGTAGGGAATCTAGTGGAAGAGCAACACTTGGCTTCACGAAATTGGACCAAAAAAATTACTTGAGATCGAAGAGACAAAAGGATTTGAAATATGGAGAAGCAAGTAGTGTATTGCAATACTTTCGTAAGAAAACTGTGAAAAATCCATCATTTTATTATGCAGTCCAATTAGATTGTGAAGAGCAGATAAGTAATATATTTTGGGCCGATGCTCAAATGATAATGGACTATACTCAATTTGGTGATGTAGTGACCTTTGACACTATTTACAAATTAAATAACGAGCATAGACCTTTTGGAACCTTTGTTGGATTTAATCATCATCGAGAAACAGTTATATTCGGTGCAGCATTAATGTATGATGAGACTACCGAATCATTTACATGGTTGTTTTAGATTTTTTTGGAGGCAATGTCAAACAAAGCTTCGAAAACTATTTTCACAGATCAAGATGCTGCGATGGCTAAGGCCATTCCAATTGTCATGCCTACTACAAACCACCGACTTTGCACATGGCATTTGATGCCAAATGTGGTGAAGCATGTAAGTTCTCTTTTTGAAGATGTAGGGGTGAAGGGTGTGTTTTCTAAATTTATGCATGAAATTGATGATGAAGAAGAATTTAGAATACAATGGGAACAAATGCTTGATAGGTATGATACACGCAACAATCATTGGTTGGAGCAAACTTTTGGTATAAAGGAGAAATGGGAATGGCCATATGTAATGAATTCTTGGGCAGCTGGAATAAGTACTACTCAACAAAGTGAATCCTTCAATGCATTTTTGAAGGATTATCTCAATTGTGATCATAAATTGATGGAATTTTTCATACATTTTGAGAGAGTGCTCTATGACAAGAGATATAAAGAATTAGAAGCCGAGTATAATTTGTCCCAAAAATTACCAAGGATTTCAATTCCAACTTTGATGTTAAAGCAAGTGACATAGATTTACACCGAAACAATTTTTGAGGAATTCCAAAATGAGTACGTGCAGTCCATTAAAGCGTCTATTGTAGGCACTATTAATGATGGTGAGAGTACCATATTCACAATTAGAACGGTGGTAGATGGAAAAAAAAATAATAATAATAATGTGACAATGGATAGAGATGGTTCTTTGAGTTGTAGTTGCAACAAGTTTGAAGTAAAGGGCATATTGTGTCGACATTGTCTGAAGGTGCTTAGAGATATATTCAATGCAACAGACCTTCTTGCACAATACATACTGAAACGTTGGACTAAAAAAGCAAGGGTTGAATGTGTGAAGGATAACTGTGGGTATGACATCAAGGCTGATGTAAAACTACATCAAAGCGACCGATATGGGTCATTGATGAATATGTTTAGAGCAATAACAAGTAGAGCCGCTGAAAGTGAAAAAAACTTATCATTTGTCACTTGTAAAAGGTGAAGAATTAAATGTAATGGTTGAAGACAAATTAAGTGTGCACACTTGTGGTCAAGTGGAGGTCACTGAATTAAGAAATTCCTCAACTAACACATGCCCACAAAGTGATGAAGTAGATTGTCCAATCCAAGCTAAGGGACTAAAGAAAAGACAAGTAACTAATAAGGGAAAAAGGAGGATCAAGGGCGGGATGGAAAAATCTATTGCGAAGAAGAAAAGAATTCAATCTAAGCAGGTAATTAATTTTGTTATGTGTGATTGTTATGTGTTATGTGATATGTGTTATCAATTTTGTGTTATGTGTGTTTGGAAAATAATGAATTAAATAAATTGGTTGTTTGCAGGGTGATGGTTTTTGTACTCCCGAAGGTCAATCTGAGCCTCCTGTCGCCATGGGTAATATTTCTAGTCAGGTAATATTTACTATTGTGTGCAACCTTGTATTAATCTTGTTGGATTGGTTATTCTTGCAACTAGTAGCGTGATATTTATTATTTTGGGTCTTTTGTGATGTATGTAGGGTGGTTCTTTTTCTGATTCTCAAGGTCAATCTCAACCTTCTTCCGCCGTGGGTAATCATTCAATACAGGTAATATTTAATTTTGTATGCAACCTTTGACATGCATAGACCTTAGGGAAATTGCACCTCATACGGAACCAACATATCTTCAATTGGTTCTTCTTGCAATATAGTCATGTGAATTTTATTTTATTTTTCGTGCATTGGTTGTGTAGGGTCTTACTGTTTACACTCCGCAAGGTCAATCTTGACCTCTTTTTGCCATGGGTAGTAATTATGTTGAGGTAATATTTCATATTATTTGTTTTTTAAAATGAAAATGCATTATTAATTTTTTTTCATTTCACTTATTATTTTCGTTATGTTGGTTTACTTTAGGGTCATGGTCGTGCAATCTATATTTCTCAATCTCAATCCTAATCTCGACTTGAATCTCAATCTCAACCTCCCTTTGCCATGGATCGTACAAGTGTTCATCATGTCATGTATCCTACATATGATGTGAGTTGTAATTGCTTACATACTTTACATTGAAATGGTAGTATAGATTTTATAAATATTTTAATAAATATATCACTATTGTAGGGAAATAACACGCCTCAGTTAATGCCGCCTCATTTAATGCCTTTAGTGTATCCCACTCAGACATCATTTCAGGAGTTGCTTCAAGGTACTAGTGTTCAACAATTTGCAGTCCAACTGTCACAAGCCTCACATAGTCCTACTGACAGTCATGTGGATGGACATCCCTGGAAGGCTTGCACTGAATGATGATGTTATTATATTTGTGGATTTGGGTGTATTTTTTTATGTTTGGTGGGATTTGGATATTTTTGATGGACATCTTTTTTATGTATTTTTAATGTTTGGTGGGATTTGGATATTTTTTATGGACATTTTTTTTTTATGTATTTTTAATGTTTGGGAACAATGTTTTTTTGTTGATGTGGTGGCCTTCACTTTAGAAGTCAAACTACAGCTTCATGGAATTGTGTGTATGCATATATAAAGTTCTTATTATTTTCATCTAGAATGCCTTTATTGTCAGGATCACATTAATGTTTGTTTTACTCAATATAAGCATGTGGTTGGTGATTAGGGAAGTTGGACAGGTTAAATTCCTTGTGGCACAGGTTCAATTCTTTGTTGTTTCTACAAGCAAGCTTTGCCTTCATTTCCTATATGTTTGCTTGTTTGAACTTGTTACTGTTTATCAGCATGGAGAAATGTTTAGGAGTTGATTTTGTTGACTCATGGCGAGGTGATGCAGGATGTTGGAGTGATCATATAACTTGTTATTTGGGAAGCTTGCTTTGAGATGCCTCTTTGAGGATTACTTTGAAGGAGCTAGGCATTTTATGATTTAACATGCTAAAACCCATGGAAGAATTGCATTACAGTGCCCTGTGTAAAGGATTGATCATCCATCATGCAACATCATATTCACTTTGTGCTCACATAACATCATCTTCACTTTCTTTTCATAGCATCAATATTCATACATCATATACATAACACCCAATTTCATTAATTAACACAATTGACATAGCATAATAACTTCATTAATTAAACATTGTTTGGATTTTACATGTACATATAAAAGTTTCAAAACTAAATACAAGTTCTACAAGTAGTGGTTTACACTCAGTAGAAATACAGGTTCACTTGAGCAGCACCACTAGCATGGTAGAACCAACCATCACTATGGTTGTCAACATCATGAATTTGATAGCTTCAAGCCGTTCCAAGATATTCACAACGTCATTGTTTCTCGCAAAATCATAATCATACCCGCTCTTTTGGATATTTGATCCATTCCCAATAGGAGCCACTCCCCACGCAAAGTAGTCACAAGCCTTATTTGCACACTTGAAATACAACTTCCCTGGATTTTTCTCTGATTCTGATATGTACACTTCTGCTTTTTTCCTACATTTGCATCTTTTATTTTGAAAGAATCCAGCATTATTGTTTGAACTTGTTGACATGTCAATCCTAATTACATGTAAACACAAAAGTCAATTTCAAATGCAACATAGATCTAACCACAGTTGAAGTTAAGAGATGTAGGCAACAAGCATGTAGACAGTCCAGTCAACATCAGTTCATAAGTTGGTGTTAATCCTACTCACTTCAGCCAACATCAATTCATAAGTTCATATTACTTCATTAACAATTAGCAGACAAGCATAAGTTGCAGATAGACAGATCTGACTCCTTTAGAGAAGCTAGTAACTAATAAAAATGTTCTTATATATAATAAACAAACATATCTAACTCCTTTGGAGAAGCTAGTAAAATGGAGTCAGAATCTAAATAAAAAAATTGATTGATTCTAATCAGGATGACTCCATTTTTATTTAGATTCTGACTCCTTTGGAGAAGCTGAACTCGATTGATTCTAGTCACTATGTTCCAAACAGATGTATTTATTTAGATTCTGACTCCATTTTACATCACATACAAATGGTAGATACCTGAGTTCAAGGCACTGGAAATCCAAAATTTTGAAATTCTAGTTTTATACATCTGTATACAAAGTTTTGAAATTCTGGTTCCATTTTACATCACGTTGATTCTAGTCACTATGTTCCAACTGGATTTCCAGCTTCTACATCAATCATTAGTCTCTTGTCGAATTACCTCAAATTGTATTTTCATACATCTGTTTAGAAAGTTATGTTTCTTTAAATTCAAATCAACTAGAGCTCTAAGTACTTAAATATTTTTGGGCTATGTATTACAAGCACTTGTGTGCTACATTCAAACAATTCTGCAAAGGTATGAGCCAGCCAGGTGAGCTCTAAGTACTTAAACCATTCGTAATGGGTATAGAAATGTAGGTATTTCGTATCTTCTATCTGGACATTTTTTTTCAAAAATTTCCCAATAAGTAATATCTTCCATCTGGAAATCTATGAGAAGAAGGAAAATATAGAAATGAGTAAGAATGTCAAGTAAGAATATCATTCTCAACCTGTGGAATGACAACCTCTGGAATGCCTGACTCAACTCATTCCATTCAATGAAAAAATGGATAGAATTAACAAACCTTAACAGAATAAATTTCACAAATTAACAAAATTTCACAATAACAACCCACAATAATCAACACATAAAATGTAAACCAAATGTGCATATATATGTTCACAATAACAGCCCACAAATTTCACTTCAGCCAAATGTGTATATATATGTTCACAAAATTATGCTTCTAAACCTCTGGAATAACTGACTCAACTCAACTCAACAGCCACAATTTCACAAAAGTCAACAAAATTTGATAGTTTGAAGGCTCTCTTTGGATAAATCACAGAAGAAGAGGAGAGAGAGAGAGAGAGAGAGAGAGAAAGAGAGAGAGAGATAAAATGAACCTCGTCAAACCAAATGTGTGTTCGTCTGTCGCCTCTCTGTCTTCATCTCTCACCCTCGCGTTCGTCGCCTCTCCCGTTCGATCTGTTTAGCTCTGTTCGTCTCTAACTCTGTTCGTCTCTATCAGAGGGGCTAGGGCACAACCAAAAGGGGCTGAAAAATATGAGGTGAAAAATAAATAAATAAATAAATAGCAAAACGACATCGTTTTGATGCACGGTAGAGAAGGCCGCAGGAAAAGGCAATCGAAGATCCGAACTCATTATGAGACTTAGCCAAGCATGTTGTTTGGTACTTTTTCTTTTTCTATTTTTTTCTTATTTTTTTGAGGTTGAATGAACTTTCTAAATTGTGAAACTTTTTAAGATTTTTCTTTTAAGAAATATATATTTTTTTTCCTAGAGAGAGAGAGAGAGAGTTTTTCCCTTTTTAATTTGGACTTGAGAATACATCGACATCAACGGGCATGAAGTATACCCGTTTAAATAGAGATAAGGTGGGCCCTATGTTTTTGCAATTACATAAATCAGGAGGGAGACTAGTTGTGGAAGGTTGTAGAAAGTTACAGAGAACTCTTCTCCAGAAATTACCCGACTCATCCTCTTCCTCCTATATAAATCCCTTGCTCCTCCTCCATTCTTTAATCGAAAACAAGATCGAACTCAATCCAAGCATTCAAAGTTCCGATATAATCAATCTTCTCAATCCCATTCCCGATTCTTCACTTGAAGAAAAAACAACTATCAGAAATGGCGATGATTCCAAGAATCTTCGGAGGCCGACGAAGCAACATCTTCGACCCATTCTCTCTTGACATTTGGGACCCCTTAGAGGGCTTCCCCTTCTCCACTACTCTCGCCAACATCCCTAACTCCGCCCGCGAGACCTCCGCCTTTGCCAACACTCGCATTGATTGGAAAGAGACTCCAGAGGCTCACATCTTCAAAGCCGATCTTCCAGGGCTGAAGAAGGAAGAAATGAAGGTGGAAGTTGAAGAAGGAAGAGTTTTGCAGATCAGCGGAGAGAGGAGCAAAGAGCTTGAGGAGAAGAACGACAAATGGCACCGCGTCGAGCGCAGTAGCGGCACAAGTTCCTCCGCCGCTTCAGATTGCTTGAAAATGCGAAGGTCGATCAGGTCAAAGCTACGATGGAGAACGGTGTTCTGACTGTGACTGTGCCCAAAGAAGAAGTGAAAAAGCCTGAGGTTAAGTCTGTTAAGATATCTGGCTGAATTAACGTCACCATTTTTTCTGTATTTTGTTGGGTTGATTTAATATGATTAAAAAAATTCTACCAGTAGGTTTTTTAGTTTTTATATGGTTCATACTCGGTTGTTACTATGTGTTTTCAATGCTGTAAACATGTCACAATTTTATTAACAAAATAGTTATTTTTCTTTTATTTGTACTATCTTTTCCCATAATGCTCAATGATTTTTTTTTTCCCCCTCCATCTGTAATTGGATTAGCCCTGCCACTTAAAATAATTTAGGGAAATTTAGGTGTTAATTTATGAATTTATACTTTATTAAGTTTTAATTAAAAAAAAATTTAAAATTTTAAGTCTATTATTTAATAATTGAAATTATTCTTCAAATAATAATGGTTTATTATTTATGATTATTTATAATAAAAAAAAATGTTGATTTAATATTTATTTTGATTTTTAAAATTTTAAAATATAAATTTTTAAATTGAAAAATTAAAAAAATATATATATATATTTTTTTTTTGAAAAAATTAAAAAAACTTGAATTATTATTTATTTTATTTCATTTTATTTGTAAAGTTGAAGATTTTGTGTCTATAAAGGATCATGATGATAATGATAGAATATTGATATGTAAAATTGAAAAAAAAAATTAAATGAAAAAATTGATAATGTTTTTAATTTTATTAGATAATTGAATTAAATTGATGAGTAAAAAGACAAAAATATTTAATCTTATTCTTTGTTTTTTTGTCAATTAGTGACAATTATTTGAAACATTGTAAAATTGATAATATTTTTAATTTTAAAAATTGAAACAAAAATTGATAATATTCTTAATTTTATTAAATAAGATTTATTAGTTCACAAAATTTTAAAATAGGACTTAAGTTATTATGGGTTCGCTTAGGAAGTTGATTGATTTTTTGGTTTTTTAGCTTTTTAATTATTTTAGTCTGTAACTAAAAAGTTTGATTTGGAAATGATTTTTTTGACTTTTTGTAAGAGAGAATGTAATAATTATAGGTTAAATGTGATGTTTTATTTTATTGAATTAAAAAGTTTATTTTGTTTTTTTTATGGTTAAAATAGTTTCAAATCTTATTCAACCCATCTTCCCAAACAGAGATTATAACATTTATAAATAAGATTTTTAGATAATTAATTCGATAATGTTAGCTATGTTATTAATAAATATGCGTGGCGAATCTAAAAGTCATATACGAAATTGTAAAATAACCAAATCTTTTTTACCTTTGTTTCGCATGTTAGGATTTTTATTTTTTATTTTTTATGATTATTTTAGTCACAAAAAAATAAAATAAATTTTTTAGTTTAATATGACAAAATATCATATTTAACTCATAATTATTTTATTTTTTTCTCACAAAAGTCAAAAAAATTAAAAAGTATATGTCAAAGTTAAAAAGTCAAAAACTCATTTCACACTCCGAATGTAGATTTTTTAGAATGTAGATTTTTTTAGAATTTTTTGTACGAATGGTACTTAAAAACATAAAGGTTGCGTTTGGTAGAATTTTCTAAATATGATTTGATAATAGAATTGTATTTTGAGTTTATGAGTTTTGGAATTATGATTTAAGTGTGAAAAATTTGTTTGGTAAATGAGTTTTGAAAAAAGTTTTAAATTGAGTAGAAAATTTTTTATGTGACATATGATATTTGATACAAAAACTTACAACTCATAACCAAACACACTACTCAAAATTCTATTAAAACTCATAAAAAAAATTTAAAAATTCTAAAAATATTTTATGTGGAATATATAAAAATTAACATGTGTCAATTGTAATAAAAAAAAAAAGTGCACTGTTCCGGTCAACCGGCCAGACAACCGGTGGGATAATCAGTTAGTTCAAATTTTTCCGCCTTTGACTGAGTTTTTAAAAGTGAGTGTGGAATTAATTTTTAAAAGTCACAACCAAATACCATATGCAAAGTAAGAGTTGGAATCACAATTCCAAAACTCTTCCAAACAAAACCAAAATTTTAAAAAATAGACACTAAAAAAATGTGAAATGGGTTTTATGTTGAAATTCACTGCAAGTAAGGCTGCAAATGAACCGAGTTGTTCATAAACAAACTCGAGCTCGGCTCGTTAAGGCTCATTCGAACTCGGTTCACTTACTAAATAAACGAGCTCAAACTTAAATTTTAAGCTCGTATAATAAACGAGCTGAGCTTGAGCTTAGTAATGCTCGAATCAATTAGGCTCGCAAGCTTAAATAAATAAATATATATTTTTTAATTATATTATATATAATATAATATAATATATACGTATTATATATATTATACATGTTTTTATTTTTTATTTACATAATATTTTCTGTTTTATATATTCGTATATATATATATATATATTATATTGCATGTTCCTCGGCTGGTCCTCAGAAATTGGGCTGCCAATGATGTTGCCAACAGCTCCATTTTATAAGTAGTGAACTTTTAGCATGCTTCTTCGTTGAGCGATGTGGGACTTTTGGTGCAATTGATAAAACGAGGCCCTTTGATAAGTAATGTTTCAAACAATTTGGAGTCCCATATCGTTTACATCATGCATTTCAAAGACTGACAGATCTCTATTTAAGTGTAGTAGCTGCCAGCCGTTGGTGGTTTCACTTGGCTAACGAGCCATAACGAGCGGAGCTTGAGTTATATAATTTTTAGGCGAGCCGAGCTCGAGCTCACATATTTAGGCTCGTTTCGAGCTCAAGCCAAGCTCGAACACCTTCATAATAGGTCGAGCCGAGCTTGAACATAGTGAAATTTGGCTCAGCTCAGCTCGATTACAGCTCTACCTGCAAGTTTTTATTTCAAATACAGTAATGTTAAGGACATTAAAAATTTTACTAAATATTTAAAATGGGTGTAAGTTTCATAGGATCCTATATGAGTAAGGGACCCACACCTATATAAAACATTTAATTAAATATTTAATAGAATTTTTAAGCCTCTAATATTTTTGTTTCAAATATGTCACTCTAAAAACTTTTTTGTACTAATAGTACTCAAAAACATAAAATTTTAAAACAAAATTGACACTAAAAAAATGTGAAATGGGTTTTAGGTTGCAATTCACCTGCAAGTTTTTATTTCAAATATCAACAATAATACATTCCTCTAAAATTAGAGTTCTAATTAAGCTCTAGTCAAATGAAAAGTAAAAAAAAAAAAAAAAAAACAACAACAACAAGGCCAAAACATGACATAAGATAAATCTCACATACATATTATATTAGAGCTATTAGAGCTCACAAATTAGAGTTTCAAAACATTTTTGTTCAAATATATCACTCTCTATTAAGGTTTAATTTCTTGATATATGTAATACTTGATTGGTGACTTCAGGGGAGTGGGGAGATGGAATATTAAGGCATTTTTGTTTTGTTAATTTCTGTTAACATTATTGAATTATTTATCATAGGTTAAACTTATGCTATTCTCAAATTTTTTTAATACGAAGACACTTGCAATATTTGGGTCAAACATGATGCGAAGATCTTGATTCAAAGATTTTACTCATTTTTCATGGCGATTTATCCATCACAGAAATACATAGAGGAACAGAACAGACTTCATATATTCCTTTTCCACTTGTTTCAAGAATTATTACAATGGAATTAAGAGTGTGCCCTGATAATGTTTAGCAGGTTGTGCTTTTAAGAGAGTATATGCCAAGTGCATCTAATTTGTGGGCATGGAGGCTTCAGGTTCCTTTAGGCATTGGATTGATGATCAATAATTGATTTGGGTAATGCTCGAGGGATTGAATAATTTTTTCACTATTTTGTGATGATCTGTTTGATGAGAAACATAGTATTGTGGGGATGAAATATTGTGTATTGCCATACTATTATTTGGGGTAGTTTGAAATCAATTATGAAATAAAGAAATTCAGAGAGAAAGGAAGTTCAACTTCCTTCCCATAAATATGATAAGAATCAAGGGTTCCAGAAGAACCGCAATAGGATTTTTCTACCGTAAAAGAAAAATTAAGGAATTAATCTTAACTATTAAATTTGAATAAAGGTAAAATACAACCATTAATTAATAAAAAGTTAAATTTGAATACAAAAAACAAGGTGGCCTCATCGAATCCAAATAAAAAAAGTCACGTCATTGTCTGGGCCTCGAAAGACCGATGAGGAAGTTCATCATTTTTGGTTTATTAGGCATAACCACAAAGGAATAATGTTTGGAGTTGGACCTAAAGAGTCGAGTCCCTAGAAATTATATTTGGGGCATTTTTAATTATTATTGTTATAATATTATTGTTATTGTTATAATTTGACAATGAATAATGTTATTTTGTCAAATTATAGCAATGGTGCTCCAATGGTCATTTGTTATTTTGGCAAATCTCGACCAACTTCCTTCCAAGTTTGTAAGTGTTGTTTAGATATATGTTTTTTTGTAATTTTATTTTTGTTTATTTTTTGTCTTTTGTGACATTTTTTTAACTGCTTGTAAAAAATATATATATATTTATATTATTCCTAACTAGACAAATATAAAAAATGAAAAAACAATTGAAAAATTGGAAAAAAAAAATTAAATATAAAACACCTCACCAAAAAACATATCACTACATATTTAATAAAATTTTTTAACTACACATAAAAAATAAATAATCACCAATTACACACCAACAACCATCCTACACATAAAAAATAAAAAAAATTAAATTCTTTTTTAAATATAATTCATCCTACCAAATTTAATGTATTTTTATTTTAATAAAATTATCTTCATTTACAATTTTATTATTTTTATTTCAATAAATTTATATTTTTTCATAATAACATTAAAAAGATAAAATTATATTAAAAAATACTTAAAATTACATTACAAAAGAAAAATACTCAAATTTTTGGAGGAAGGAAAAGAGCCGTTGTGCTCATTTTTTGCATTCCTAGTTAAAAATCCATCGTTAGATATTTTAATCATCCAACAACTGAGAATCCCCTTCTGAATATTCGAACATCATCTTGAACATCACTCATCAATTGTTTTGATCATCCAACAAGTTCTCTCTCTCTCTCTCTCTCTCCGCCTTCATCACTAATCTTCATCTCCATCTTTCATCTTCATCACTCATCTCTAGTTCTGGTTTGAAGGTTTATCTTCCATCCTTCACTCTCTCTCATCCAAAGCCCTAAATATACAAAACTCATTAGATCCATCTAATAAAAAAATAAAAAGTTTTAGGCAGTGAGCTTGAGTTTGACCCACAAGAATTAGAGGAGGTTATTATAGTATGGAGGATATTTTCAAGGGGTCAATAATTAAGATTTCAATGGGTCGGTGTGATGGAGGTTTTGCTAGATTAGTAGTGGAAGCTGTTATGATGGGTTGGTAGCGGTATAGAAGATGAAGAAGATGAAGCCAAAGCATCTTCAAATCTTGGTATTTTTTAATATAAATTTGTTTCATTTTTTTTTTTTTTTTGGCTTGAGATTGTTTCAAATTTGGAAATACTGATTGTGCTTGACATTGAGATTTTTTTTTTTTTTAATTGAAATTCCTGAAATTTGTTGAAATAAATATAAATATTTTTATTGATTTTTTTTTTTTTTTTTTTTTGTGGCCTGATTCTGCTTGATTATGAAATTTAGCTTCAAAATTTATTATTTTGTTGCCTTTATTTTTTGGTGAATTTTGTTTCCATTTAGGGAGTTTTTCTTGAGAAGGATGAAAGAATGAGGGAAGGAGGAAACGATTGGTTTTGGTGATTTGGCACATTTAGCAGCTGCCAAAACTTGTGTCATGTCAAATTTGACACAAGTTTTGACATTTGTCAAATATAGTACCTGCCAAAACTTACCATTGGAAAACCACTTTTGCCTCACACTTGCTATATTATAGCTTCAGCATCTCCAATGGTGTTTGCTAAAATAGCATTGTCATTGCTATAATTTGGCAATTAATAGTGCTATTTTGTCAAATTATAGCAATGGTGCTCTAATGGTCACATGTTATTTTAGCAAATCTCAATCAACTTTTCCTCCAAGTTTGTAAGTGTTGTTTGGGATATAGGTTTTTTAGTATTTATTTATTTATTTATTTATTGTCTTTTGTGACCTTTTTGTAACTATTTTTTAAAAAAATTATATATTTACATTATTCCCGACTAGACAAATATAAAAAATGAAAAAAAAAATTTAATAATTGAAAAAAAAATTAAATATAATTCATCCCACCAAAAAACATACCACTACAAAATGTAAACATACCAATGGCTGAGATGAACCCTCTGAAACAATAAATAGGAACAATAATCCAACGGCCGTCTTTTAATCTCTTTTTATGCCCAAATAACAGGAACAATAAACTACTACATCTTTCTTCTCTCAACACAAATCCATCTCTCTCTCTCTCTCTCTATATATATATATATATATATATTCATATACAGCAGCTCATTGTAACTACATCTCTCCACTCTCTCTCTCTCTCTAGATTTGAGTATAGGGTTCCCAACCAACGGCTCATCGGAGAAGCCCTTGAAGTTCCTGATCTACGGCTGCACCCGCTGGATAGGAGGTTTGCTCGGCAAGCTCTGCGAGTCCCAAGGAATCGACTACGTCTATGGCTCCGGTCGTCTCGAGAACCGGAGCTCCCTCGACTCCGACCTCGCCTCCAAAGGCGATCAAAGGGTTCTCTTTACTGAAGGTTGGTTCAATTGGTTATGTAATGCCCCAACCCTTCACATGCATCGATATTGTTCGCTTTGGGCCACGCCCGTACGGATTTGTTCTTCACAGTGGGTCACCCATCCCAGAATTACTCCAGCCTAAGCACGCTTAACTGTAGAGTTCTACTAAGGATTTCATCACCTAGGAAAAGGCCTCGATGCTATATAAGGATCCAGGTTTTTATCTTTATAGCCTACGAACTCCCCCTCTATTCCCGATATGGGACACCGGGATATTACAATCCACCCCCTTAACGCTGCACGTCTCCGTGCAGTAGCTTGCCAGTTCACAAGCCCGCCCACATGCACCGAGAGACGTCAGGGGCCCACACTCAGTACTTTGAAGAGTCGGCTCTGAATACTATTTATAACGCTCCAACCCTTCACATGTCATCGATATTGTCCGCTTTGGGCCACGCCTGCACAGATTTGTTCTTTCCAGTAAGTCACCCATCCCAGAACTACTTTGGCCTAAGCACGCTTAATTGCGGAGTTCTACTAGGAATTTCACCACCTAGGAAAAGGCCTCGATGCTATATAAGAGTCCAGGTTTTTACTTTTATAGCCCAGAAACTCCTTCTCCATTCCCGATGTGGGACACCGGAACATTATAGGTTATGCTAATTCACTATTTCAATTTAGATTTTTTTTTTTTAAAAAAAAAAATTGAATATGTTAAGATTGCTTGAAATTCTGTTTAAAAATAAATTGTTGATTTTTATTTTTTTTTCAAATGTCAATTGCCAACACTGTTTAAACAAATTGATGAGTTTTGTTTAAAAAAATTTCCTGAATTTTGCAAAATGAAATTATTGATATGTTTTTGTTTGAGTTTTTTTCTAGAAAACGATGAGAAAATGAGAGAAGGAAGAAAATCAGTTAGTTTTGGGTGAGCTGGCAGATTTGTTATTTGCCAAAGTTATTATCAAACTTGGTAACAACCGTGGCATTTGCCATTTTTAAGAGCTGCTATTTGTGACCATTGAAGAACTTTTTTTCCTCAAAACTACCATAATATAGCTTTAGCAGCTGTAATGACAAACCATTGGAGATGCTCTTACATGTTATTTTGGCAATTCTCAACCAAATTTTCCTTCAATTTTGTAGGTATTGTTTGGATATAAGTTTTTTAGTAATTTTTTTATTGTTTATTTTTTGTCTTTTGTGACATTTTTCAAACTTTTTCTAAAAAAATATATACATATATATATTTACATTGTACCCAACTAAAAAAATTGAAAAAATTAAAAAAAAAATTTATATAATTCACCCTATCAAAAAAACATATGACTACAAAAAACCAAAAAAAAAAATTATTAATTACATTAAAATTACATGAACCACTACATTACATTGCAAAATAAAAATTATATTTAAAAAAAAATAATAAAAATTACATTGACAAATAAATGATATTATAAAATTAAAAAATACATTGCAAAATAAATGACATTGTCCAATGACTCTTTTTCATTTCCAAGACACCATTGCCACTGTTGAGATCAAACATCTGCAAGCATCCCCTTTATGCATTCCAAGACATCCTCTTTCTCTCTTGCATCCAAACCAGTGCTGTTGAGAGCTTCTCTCTCTTTCTCTTTGTGTGTGTGTGGTGTCCCATCTTCATCCATAACAGAGGCTAAGATGGGATCGAGCAGTAGCAAGTCCAATGCTGCCGACTCATCATCATCGTCCTCGTCAACCTCGTCGTTCATTGTTCGGAGGAGTCGATCCAAAGGAACCAGAGTGTTCCAATTTTCATGTCTTGGTCCCTCCTCTGGATCTCCCGATAGTGACAATGATGACGAACAAGTCACTTTATATGTGCCTTCTCAATTCTCAATGATTATTTGTATTTTAATCTGTTGTTACATTGTTAAGTAATCGTTCGTTTTTTGCTTATTTGTGATTGTTCAAGTGGGTTTGTTTGGAATTGGGTTTTTAATGCAGAATACAAATTTTAAAAAATTTTGAGTTTTGATTGAAGACCAAATTATAAATTATAAATAGTAATAACCTTTATATAAAAATAAACCTTCTCAAATTATAAATGGTGAACATTCTGTGATAAAAAAAAATGTCTAATTCTGCAAGAAAAAAATCAAAAATTTTGGGAGGTTTTCCTGGTGAATGCATTCTGTTCTTTCAACTGATTTGGAGCCAAAAATCTCATTATCTTTGATGAAATGGCATGTTTGGCACTGCTAGTCTTCCTATCAAATTTGATAATAGAAATCACATCTGTTATATTTGGCAAGAAGAATAACAGGTCATTGGATACCCCTTCTCTGTCACTCTTGCCAAATTATAGCTTTGGCAGCTCCTTTGGCAACTCCATTGGAGATGCTCTTAGGTGGTTGCTACATAACAGGATCATTCAAATATGCAGCGGTAAGTCATAGACTCGCACACATGGGGGATTTAAACCCACACTTCTGACACAAGGTACAGTTTGTCCAGACTTGAAAAAAATTTCCTTCTGAATCATATGTATTATCACCCGGATAACTGACCCTAAATAGAGTTGTTTAATAATAACAAGGTTTGAGCCGTTTTGGATTTTTCCATTTTTGGTGTGTGAGTTTTGAAAACAAAAATAAAAAATAATTTTAAAACAGTTTGGTAAACAAAATTTATTTATTTAAAAAAATAATAATAACAAATAAAAAATGAAAATACAAACAAACAGATACCCATATGTACATAACAACATCCAAGACGTTTTTTGATTTTAGGTTTTTAAAAATAGCTTTTGAGTTTTTAAAGTTTTTATGTTTTACGCGGTTTATTATCGTTATTGGACTTTTAATGTATTTTAGTCAATTTATTTATTTTTATAAATATATTTAAAAATAAATATCTATAAATAAATTTTTAAAATAATGAATATATATATAAAAATAAAAATGTTATACTTTTTATATTTAGTGAATTTTAAAAAAATAAAAATTTTATATTTTGTAAGTATATATAGATTATGTAAATCTAAAAAATAACCATAGATAAGCTAAAATAATTTTGAAATTTTCACATAATTTTGGACAAAATTAAGAGTGGATAAGGTACTCTTTCACCAAATGTAAGAGCATCATTAATAGAACTCTCAAAAGACTTGTCAAAACTATAATTTAGTAATAGTGATAAAAAAAAAAATGGGTCTCTAATGGCTTACTATTTTACTTGCCAAAAATGACATATGCCATATTCATTCTCAAATTTGTCAAGTAAAATAGCAATTGCCAAATATGTCACATCAGCAAATATAAACATATTTGTGGCTCTAAATTCAGTTGAAAAAACATAATTGAAACAGTAGAAAACCAAGTAATTTTTCAAATTGAATTATATTTAATTTTTTTTCTAATTTTTCAAATTTTTTTCATTTTTTATATTTGTCTAGTCGGGAATAATATAAATATATAAATTTTTTTACAAATAGTTAAAAAAAGATCATAAAAGGCAATAAATAAATAAAAATAAAATCACAAAAAAACTTATATTCAAACAACACCTACAAATTAGGAGGGAAAGTTAGTTGAGAATTGTCAAAATAGCAAGTGACCATTGGAGCATTATTACTATAATTTGGCAAAATAATACTATTCATTGTCAAATTATAACAATAATAATGATATTATAGTAACAACCATTGAAGATGCTCTAATGCCTAAGTTCAAATTTTACTTTCTGCGTGATATAATTTCCCTTTTCCTTATTCATTCCCCTCTTATCTCTATTTATATTAAAATAAATAAATAATCATTTTGAATGAATCATTTTGAGTGGGAAGAGTAGATGGAAAATGCTCACTTCTATTCAGCCATCAAATTGTTTTGTGCAATGGAACTAAAGATTAATCTGGAAAGAATTTTATTATTTTAACCTAAAAATTAAATTTATTTTTCAAACACAACAATGTGACAATTATTTTACATATCACTAAATAAATTTAAAAAGTAAATTTTTATACTCTCATTTTTCATTTTAAAAATACTAAACTTTCTTACTAATCTCATGATGTGATCCAATTTATTTATTTATTTATGTTTTTCATTACACTCATACCATGAAGAGTTTTGCACAATTAAATTTCCCATCTAAAGAGATTTATAGTTCTACTCATGAAAATTTTACAAATTTATTCTCCCTGCAGAAATACATGGATAAGCTTTTCTTGTAAACAAATTAAAGACCTTAAAAGGGTGAAGTAAATTTTCCAGTAAGGTTACAGGAAGAAGTGGGTTAGGAGCCCAGGAAGGCTTCTTATTTTACAAATCATAATGAAGTTTTTTTCCGGCTAAAATAATCCAAAACGAAAAATTCAACACATCTAATCATATTACACTTTCTATTTTTCTGAACTTTTTTTACAAAAAAAATAATAATTCAAATAATTACTTCTCAAAGTTCTAAATCACATCAATTTAAAACATCAGAGCAAACTGATCATCTACTTTAAAGCAATTGAGATGGACATGTTTAATGTAATTGAAATGACATAGAGCAATCAGAAATATAAATTGAAATTTCTAGAACAAGAAAAACAATCAAATCATTAGAACAATATTTCTTCCATTTTTATATCAAACAAAACATAGTAAATAACCGGAAAATGCCCCGGAGCTCTAATTAGAGCTGGGGAAGGACAGCTCTAATGAGCTGTCACTTATTAAAAAAAAAAAAAAAAAAAACAGTGAAGTAAAGATAAAAAAAGGGAAATGCTAGAGAGCTCTAAATCTAGAGCTCTAATTTGAGCTCTAGTGATGTGTCAAAGCAAAAAAAAAAAAAAAAAAAGCAAAGCAAGGCACAAACATCACATCAGGGTGGGTCCCACCTTCCCATTAGAGCTATTAGAGCTCCTATATTAGAGCTCTAAAGCATTTTTGATAAAAAAAAGTAAAGAAAAAGAAAAATTAGAACTGTTTTAATGCTCTTGTTTTAGAGGTCCGTAGCATTACTGTAAATAACCAGGTACTAGTTCAACACTATACACAAACAAGCTCTCAAGTAGCCATTGCATAACACATCCTCTCTACTGCAAACAAAACAGCAAACATTTACTTGCTATATAATTCAAGCACCCAAACACTAGCACTCCAAAACTCAGTAGTGCAATTCAAGCAGAGATCTCAATGGACTTAACCTCAGGCTTTTTCACTTCTTCTTTGGGCACAGTCACAGTCAGAACACCGTTCTCCATCGTAGCCTTGACCCGATCGACCTTCGCATTTTCCGGCAACCTGAAGCTGCGGAGGAACTTGCCGCTGCTACGCTCGATGCAGTGCCATTTGTCATTCTTCTCCTCATGCTCTCTGCTCCTCTCTCCGCTGATTTGCAAAACTCTTCCATCTTCAACTTCCACCTTCACTTCTTCCTTCTTCAGCCCCGGCAGATCGACCTTGAAAATGTGAGCCTCTGGAGTCTCCTTCCAATCGATTCGAGCGTTTGCAATTGCAGAGGTTTATTGAGCGGCGGAGTTGGGGGCGTTGGCGAGAGCGCTGTTGAAGGGGAAGCCCTCGGAGGGATCCCAGATGTCGAGAGAGAATGGATCGAAGACATTGCTTCGTCGGCCGCCGAAGATCCTTGGAATCATCGCCATTTTCTAAATTGGCTGATTGTTTGAGAAGTTAGCAAATGATGAATCTGAGAGGTTTATCGAAGCTCTGAACGATTTTCAATGATGCAATGGAAGGAAAGGGGCAGGGTATATATAGAGAGAGCATGCTTAGCAGATGAGGTAGGAAGGATACAGAGAAGTCTATAAGATTCGATTATATTCTTGAACCTCCTAGTTTAAGGCGCTAAGCCTATTAGTAGGATCTCAAGCTTTGATTAGGCCCAATGTTATTGATGCCCAGCCCAAAACCAAAATTATATTATCAAAAAATGTTACTAATTTTGTTTAGTCCAAAACCGAATCGAACTAACTATTCTGATTCCATGAATATATCATGCTCCCGTTTGGTATAAGTAAAATGAGATTTTTTTGATTAAAATAATTATAAAAGACAAAATAAATTTTAGTCTAATATGGTAAAATGTCACATTTAAATTATAATTATTTCATTTTTTCTCTCACAAAAATTTAAAAAATTAAAAAATCTATTCCAAACAAGACTAAAAAGTTTAAAAAAACTCACTCATATATATCCCAAACGAGACCCATATTGGTTATGTAAACAAAAAAATATATACGTACCCGCCTCATAGCAGAACAACAAATTCCATGAATAGAAATATACGATTAAATACATTTTAGCAGAAGGGATAGAATCTTAATCAAAAAATCGGATTGATTTAATCATCTTTAACTATTGAATTACTAATTGAAATTTGCAATTTGCTTCATTTGAGAAATTATTATTTTAATAAGTTATTTTAGTTTTTAATTATTTTAGTATGTTAAAATTTTTATATGTAAAAGGATGATTAGATTTTTTTGTAATTGAATGTAATATTTATGAGAGAAAAAATAAAATAATTATGAATTTAATGTGAATTTTATTTTATTTATTATTTTAATCTTTTTTTTATTATTATTTTAACTCAAAAAAAAAAAAACTAAAGTTCCGTTTGGGAAGTGGGTTGACTTTTTGGCTTTTTTGGCTATATGAGTCTGGGCTCAAAAGCTTAGTTTGAGAAGGGCTTTTGACTTTTTTGTAAGAGAAGAGTATAATGATTATGGGGTTGAATGTGATGTTTTGTCTGTTGTAGCTCATGAGCCTATTTTGTCTTTTGTGGCTTATTGAGCCAAAAAAACCCAATGAGCCCTTGCCAAACCATCCCTAAATATTCACTTGTTAAACAGGACCATTATTGACACCAAGGATCCTCTAGAGTTTTTTTTTCCTAAAATTTTTTAAAGTAGTGTATTGTGTAGTTGAGATTTAATGCTAAAAAATTAATGTGACTTATCATTAAATCTCAACCATACAATACACTACTCTACCATACAATACACTACTCTAAAAAATTTAAAAAAAAAAAAAATCAGGATCCTTGCTCCATTATTGAACCAACTAGAATTTGTACGAAAAAACTGAACTAACTATTAATAGAGATAAGGTGGGCCCTATGTTTTTGCAATTGGTTACATAAATCAGAAGAGAGGCTAGTTGTGGAAGGAAGTTACAGAGACTCTTCTCCAGAAATTACCAGACTCATCCTCTTCTTCCTATATAAATCCCTTGCTCCTCCTCCATTCTTTAATCGAAATCGAACTCAATCCAAGCATACAAAGTTCCGATATAATCAATCTTCTCAATCTCCATTCCCGATTCTTCACCTGAAGAAAAAAACAACTATCAGAAATGGCGATGATTCCAAGCATCTTCGGAGGCCGACGAAGCAACATCTTCGACCCATTCTCTATTGACATTTGGGACCCCTTCGGGGGCTTTCCCTTCTCCACCACTCTCGCCAACATCCCCAATTCCGCCCGCGACACCTCCGCTTTTGCCAACACTCGCATTGATTGGAAAGAGACCCCAGAGGCTCACATCTTCAAAGCCGATCTTCCAGGGCTGAAGAAGGAAGAAATGAAGGTGGAAGTTGAAGAAGGAAGAGTTTTGCAGATCAGCGGAGAGAGGAGCAAAGAGCATGAGGAAAAGAACGACAAATGGCACCGCGTCGAGCGCAGCAGCGGCAAGTTCCTCCGCCGCTTCAGGTTGCCGGAAAATGCGAAGGTCGATCAGGTCAAGGTATGATGGAGAACGGTGTTCTAACTGTGACTGTGCCCAAAGAAGAAGTGAAAAAGCCTGAGGTTAAGTCTGTTGAGATCTCTGGCTGAGTTAACGCCACCATTCTTTGCATACCCAAGTTTTTCTGTTTTGTTGGGTTGATTTAATATGAATAAAAAATTTTACCAATAGGTTTTTTGGTTATTATCTGTGTTTTCAATACTGTAAACATGTCTCAATTTTATTAACAAAATTGATATTTTTCTTTTATTATCTTTTCCCAGTAATGCTCAATGGTGGTTTTTTCCTCCTCCATCTCTAATTGGATTAGCCCTGCCACCTCAAATAATTTAGGGAATTTAAGTGTTAATTTATGAATTTATATTTTATTAAATTTTAGTTAAGATTTTTTTAAATTTGTAAGTTTTATTAAATTTTTAATTGTCAAAATAGTTCTTTAAATAATAATAAATCATTATTTAAAAAAAATATGATAATTTGATATTTATTTTGATTTTTAAAATTTTAAAACATAAACTTTTAAATTGAAAAAAAAAATTTAAAAATATGTGCTTTTTTTTTAAAAAAAAAATTGAAAAAATCTGAATTTTTTTTTTTTTGTAAATTTAAAAATTTTGTATCTATAAAGAATCATAGAACATTGATATGTAAAATTGAAAAAAATTTAAAATTAAAAAAATTGATAATGTTTTTGATTTTATTAGATAATTGAATCAAATGGATAAATAAAAGGATAAAAATGTTTAATCTTATGTTTTGTTTTTTCCTCAGTTAGTGAAACAATTATTTGAAATATTATTATGTAAAATTGATAATGTTTTTAATTTTAAAAATTAAAAAAAAAATATAATATTCTCAATTTTACTAAACAAAATTTATTGATTCAAAAAATTTTAGATAGAATTTAAGCTATAAAATTTTTAAGCAATTAATTCAATAATTTACAATAATGTTAGCTTTGTTATTAAATATGTGTGGGCAAATCTAAAAATTATATACAAAATTGTAAAATAACCAAATCTTTTTACTTTTGTAGATTTTTTTAGAACTTTTTTTGTACGAATGGTACTCAAAAACATAAAATTTTTAAAAATACACACTAAAAAAATATGCAATGGGTTTTATGTTGAAATTCACCTGCAAGTTTTTATTTCAAATAGAGTAATGTTAAGAATTTTAAAAATTTTATTAAATATTTGACTAAATATTTCACATGGATGTGAATTTTACAGGATTTTACATGAGTAAGGGACTTACTTATGTAAGATATTGGTTAAATATTTAATAGAATTTTTAGAGTCTTTAATATTTTTGTTTCGAATATGAAAAATGTTTGGGACCCCTTTTTGGGGAGACCCCCACCACCCCCACAGTGATATGGACCAATGATGTGCTTGTATTGTTTTTTTTTTTTCTTCTTTCTCTTTCTTACTTGGACTAATCACAAATGAGTGGGGGTTGTGGGGGTGATATTTTGTGGGGGTCTGAATCATTACTGTTCAAATATATCACTCTAAAAACTTTTTGTACAAATAGTACTCAAAAACATAAAATTAAATAGAATTTTTGGGCCTTTAATATTTTTGTTTCAAATATATCCCTCTAAAAACTTTTTTGTACGAATAGTACTCAAAAACATAAAATTTTTAAAAAATAGACACTAAAAAAATGTGAAATGGGTATTAGGTTGCAATTCACCTGCAAGTTTTTATTTCAAATATATCACTCTCTGTTCAGGTTTAATTTCTTGAATATATGTAATGCTTGATTGGTAACTTCAGGGGAGTGGGGAGATGGAATATTAAGGCATTTTTGTTTTGTTAATTTCTGTTAACATTATTTAATTATTTATCATAATGTGTATCAATTTCCGACCACACTGTCAAATCAGTACTTAGTTGGAGAGCACCGGCAGAATAGGTTAAGCCCGAACGACCTGCAATAGAAAGAAGAAATTCCGGCGGTGGTTCGTCCACCCGGGAGCACTCCGATGATCAAGTCAGTTATCTCTCAAAGATAGCAAAAATGCTTAACTCACTATTCAGAATATAAATTGCGTACCTTAGACCCATGGGGTGCCTCTTTTTTATAGCCAATGCAATCCTAGTCCCAATAGAACCCTAGCTTCATTGGACTTAGGATTACTGCTAATCTTGGACTCCCAGTAAGATTGTGATAAACTCTCTAAGAGTCTTATCCTTACCCAAATTGAAGTCCTCTCATTCTAGGACTCTTGTCTCTTATCCGCTTATCCCGGACTCCGATATCTTCGGAGATAACCTCGGCTTATCCGAGATCAGCTCGGCGTCATAATAAGGACACGTGGCACCTCGGCTGACACTTCGGCGTCACCTTGGCCACGTGTTGGTACTCAGAAAATATATCCCCACAACTACTTCCTAGGTTCTATTACCTCGGCATCCTGAGTGATGGAACCTATATCATTCCTTCCATTTAGCTCGTCGGTAATCTCGCTTTATCATTCATTGCCGAGGTCATAACTTGTCGACTCAGTATGACCAAGACCTATAGTCTGCTTTTATCAATGCCACAGAACCATTAACTAGGGTTATTCAATTTTCTCAGCCGAGATCATCCTCCCAGCCGAAGTCTTTGCTTCTTTAAACCAAGAACTTCAAGAGTTCTATCACGCGTGTGAGCTGTCATGCACAATATTCCAACCGTTTTAGCTACGCGTCTTTCCCTTATTGAGCCGTTCCCGACACGCGCCATCAAGTCGCATCACTCGTGATTGCGCCATCTGACAGACACATCATCCAAGGCACATTCATTGAAGTTTTGTCGCCATTTCGCGTTTTTTACAAAAACTTCTCCCTCTCTCCGTCTTTTCACTTTACACCACCGTTTCTGGAGCATCCAACTTCTTCTCTCTCTAACTTTTTCTCCCAAATCTGCTATTGCCGCTCTCGCGAAGCTTTCTGTAACCAGCTTCGCTCTCCCCCTCGGCGAGGATTTTGCTGCACTTCTCCTGTTGCTGCCACCGTCTGATCTCGGCGACCCTAATCTTCCCCTGTAAGTCACTGTTCCTTCGTTTCAATTTTTGTTCTTCCTCAAGCTGTTATATCTGTATACTGCAATTGCAACGTCATTCACATCTGTGTTTTTCGAATCCAATCATGTATTCTGAGCATATTTAACTCATGATTTTGCCTTTTGCCCAAACCGTTCTTTAATATACACACTGTACCCACATACTTGTTCATTCTGCCACTGTTCTTGGCCTTGCACCCTTGCCATACTCTGTCACAGTGTTTTTGATGATTCACTACTATTCTTGATTCTGAATCGTTGCTCTTGTTTCTGTTTGCCGTGTTTTTTCCAGATTCTTGCCTTCAATCTCCATTTGCTTAGACTTAGGTTTGAAATTTGCCATAGAACACACCAATCTTAGGGAAAAAGTGAAACAACCTTCACTAAAAAATCTTTTCCCCTGCATTTGTTTAGGTTTTGCCGAGGTCTTCTGAGCCTTTACAGAACACTTTATTTCCAAATTATACACCTTCCCCCTTGGCCAACGTCATGGGTATGTGGAAACATTGGATAGATACCCCAACCAAGTTGGGATATTTTAGGCAGGAGTTTTCATCCCCATTGACGTCCATCTGACGTTGGCTGGGGAGGATGACTCCATCATGCCCACAACTGATTCTATGTCCTTCCCGTTATAGCTTTTATTGAGTGTGGACTTAGGCTCCCACTCGACATCCTCTTCCGTGAGATACTCCATTACTATAAATTGAACCCAATGCAGCTCGCCATCAATTCCTACCGAGTCATCAATGGTATAATAGCCTTAGCCAAACAAGAGAATGCTAGGGTTACCTTAGCCGATATCCAGTATTGCTACACCATGTGTGGTCTTAAATTAGAAAAATGCTAATTTACAACCTTAAGCCGAGGTCTACAGAGTACAAAATTGTTGCTGACCTCCCAGACTCCAACAAGGGAGCTGGGGATGATTACTTCATTATCTCGGGGAATTGGAGTTCGCTCCAGATGAGGACCTCCACCTCTACCCTCTTCCTCGAACAGTTTTTGTAGAGGGTAATGGTAAGGGCCTAGTGTTTATACTTACTTGTTTTTTAAAGTCTTCAATACTTCGTTTGTTCTAATGTCTGTTTTTCTTACAGCTCTTCCTCAACCAGCAAAAGACTTCCGCAAGTCCTTTTTCCCCAGCAAGGGCTTGAAGAAGTTATTGGATCTACCTATTCCGAGGCGGAGAGCTCCTTTGCTACTCACCTTCATTCTACCTATAAGTCGGTTCTTCCCGACGTTCCGAAGAAGAAGAAGAGCCAGTCTCCTCCATCCGCCACTACTCCTCCCACAACCTCATCATCTCGGCCAGATCAGGGGTCAACCTCTGATCCAGCAGAGTAGCCATCTACCTCTGCTCCACAACTGATCCCACCATCTCAACGCCGTCGACGACGCCGAACTGTTTTTGCTGCTGAGATGGGCCGCAAGAAAGCAGTCGCCGAAGATCTCTTGGTCAATATCCCAGACTCAGTTGACGCTCAACCAGCACAAACCCAGCCTCAACTAAAGCCAAAGCCAAAACGTCTAAAGAAGGCTCAGCCCTAGGCAACGGTGACTCAGATTGACACTGAGGACACCTTGCCAATTTCAAAGTTGGCTGAGAGCGAGAAGACCCCTTTTGCTGCCGAGAAGAGGCCTGCCGAGGCCCAACCATACGAATCTACCAGATCAAAGAGGCAAAAGTCGTCCTCTGCGACCACCTCGGGGCCATTAAAACATGATTCTCCCTAGGCCCCGCCGATCACAATCGATGACAAGCCGGTTAAGACTGGTGATAGCGCCAACGACATTGAGGTCGGCGTTGCCCTCTCCACCGCCTTGCTTCTGTCCAAAGATCTTAATCGTAACGCTCAGATGAGCGAATACGAAAATTTTGCTCTGATGCTACAGCATTCCGTTCAAGTAAGTTCTTTACACTTGGTATTTTCCTTACTTTTTCTTTTTATACTTAGAGAATTTTCTAATAACTTATGCTCTGTTCATTTTCCTTCAGGCGATCCAGTACGTCCACTCCTTCTCAATGCAATCTTTTGAGACAAGGAAGGAGTTGGCCGACAAGACTAGGGAGGTTGCTAGTCTGCAAAGGGCCGCTAAGAAGACTGAGGCCAAGATGAAGACTTTATCTGATCAGGCCGAGGAAGCCATTAAAGCTAAAGATGAGGCCGAGGAAAAAGCAGATGCTGCAGAGGCCATCGCCAAAGTCCTCACGGCCGAAAAAAAATAGGCTGAGGCCCAAAAGGAACTTCAACATGCCCTGGCCACAAAAGAGGCCGAGATTAAGGCCGCTGATGAGAAGGTGTATGCTGAGGGGGCGGCCGACGTCAAGGAGGACTACAAAAAGCAAGTAAAGTAGGCATGCAACAAGGGTTTCACCCTTGGTTGGATGGCTTTTCTCAAAAAGCTTGATGTCCCTGAGGACTCCCCCCTCAAGAATGCCGACGTCCTCCCCCTTCCATTCGCCCATACTCCAAGCCAATTTGAAGACAATTCTGAGTCTGAGGAGAAAGCTTTGGTGAGGAAACCGAAGGAAGCTGCTGGGGCCAAGTCCCCTACTCCAAATGAGCAAGTCCTAGACTTGACTACGAGAAGGGTGAGGTCCCCAAAAATGACACTCCTAAGAAGACGACATCGGCCATACCCATTGCCGACAAGAGCCTCAACCAAACTCTTCAAGAAATCGATGCCGAGCTTGCGGCTGAGAGGGCCGCCGAGATGTCTTCTCAGCAGTCTTCCGAACTCCAGACCCAACCGCCTAAAGACGCTGAAGAGTCTTAGTTTGATGCTTTTCTCATTTTTTTCCTGTACTTTGTACTTTTTTCGTTATTTTGAAACAATATAATCTGTCTGTCTGGCCGATGTGCCTTCTTTTGAATGTAAATACAACTTCCTCTTTTGAATGCTTGTATGTTTGTCTTCATTGCATGACTCTATACTTAGAATAATTTGAATGTCTTCAAAATACACCTTATCTGTGCGATCTTCTCGGGGTGAAATACCTCGGTTATATCCACCAACGGTTTATCTCGGCATGTACATAAGTACTTCTTTTAATACAACCTTGGTCTTAACTTGTAAATTTCAACAAGTATTTAAACCAATCTTTATTTGTCATAACCTTGGTTTCAACTTGTAAATTTATAATTTCAACAAGTGTTAAACATGTCCTCGGTTTAACTTCAACCTATAAACTTAAATTTCAACAAGCGTATTACCTTAGTTTAACTTCAACTTATAAATTTTTGACAAATTTCAACAAGTGTTAAACATAACCTTGGTTTAACTTCAACTTGTAAATTTTTCACAAATTTCAACAAGTGTTAAACATGACCTCGGTTTAACTTCAACTTGTAAATTTTTTACAAATTTCAACAAGTGTTAAACATGACATCGGTTTAACTTCAACTTATAAACTTAAGTTTCAACAAGCGTTAAACTAATTTTAGTTTGTAATTTCTACCTTTCCAGGAACCATTTTCCAACTCTCTGCCCCTTAATTGTGAACTTAAGTTCCACTTGGGTTCTCATTATGCATGTATTCCAGAAATATCGTCAAGTATCTTATCAGTCACGAGTGTAAAAAAATCAAGCTAAAAACTTTATTTATTACTTCGGCTAATAACAAAGAACAAGAAAGTCTAATGATAGAAAAATTTCAGATTGCAAGTATTCCAGGGCCTTGGCAACTCTTTGCCTTCATTATCTTCAAGCCGATATGCCCCATTACCCAATACCGAGATGATTCTATAGGGTCCTTCCCAATTTGGGCCAAGCTAGCCTTTTCTGGGATCCTTCTTATTGCTGACGACCTTTCTCAGGACGAGGTCACTAACTTGGAACTCTCATGGGTTCACCTTTTTATTATAAGCCCTGGCAAGCTGCTGCTAGTATGTCCCCAGCTAAATTGCTGCTTTCTCCCTTCTCTCTTCTAGAAGATCTAGATCTTGGGCTAAAAATACATCATTAGTTCCATTCTCCACTGCCTGGGTTCTGATCCCTGGGATGCCGACCTCCAACGGAATGACTGCTTATGTGCCATAAGCCATGGCAAGCGGGGATTCTCCAGTTGATCTTCTCGGCATAGTCCGATATGCCCATAGTACACTGGGCAATTCATCTACCCATTTTCCCTTTGCTATTTGCAGCCTCTTCTTAATCCCATCCAGGATAACTTTGTTGGATGCTTCTGCTTCTCCATTGCTTTGAGGAAAACTTGGGGTGGAAAAATAATTCTTGATTTTGAACTTGGCACAGAAGCTCTTGATTAGCTTACTGTCAAACTGTGTGCCGTTGTCAGCTATTATTGCTCTTGGGATTCCAAACCTGGTGATGATGTTCTTCCATATGAAGTTCTTCACATTCACATCCCGAATCTTGGCAAGGGTTCAGCATCTACCCACTTAGTGAAGTAATCTGTTGCTACCAGCAGGTACTTCCTTTGTTCAGTTGCTTGAGGTAGTTTTCCGACAAGATCCATGCCCCATTGGGCAAATGGCCAAGGACTGGATACTGGGTTCAAGTCGGCTGTTGGCTGATGTATCAAATATGCAAACCTTTGGCACTTCTCACACTTCTTCACATAAACTTCGGCATCTTTCTGCATATAGGGCCACCAGTACCCCTGAGTGATGGCCCTGTGGGCAAGTGACCTGCCCCCAGCGTGGCTTCCACATATTCCTTCATGTATTTCGTATAGAAAATCTTCAACCTGTGTAGGATGCATACACCTCAAAAGGGGTCTAATAAATGATCTTCTGTAGAGGTGTCCTTCTGGGGTCAAACCGAATCTTGCCGCCTTCAGTCTGATCTTGTGCGCTTCTTTTCGGTCATCGGGCAGCTTCCCGTCTTTAAGGAATGCTATTATTGCATCTATCCAACTTGGTCCCATCTCCACACACATTGCTTCACGCCCTGTGTTCAGTGGTTCTATGCTTGGACCGGGCAAGTAGTCAACCATTATCATCCTTGCCTTTCCAAGTTGTATTGCACTAGCCAGGTTGGCAAGGGCATCAGTGCGATTGTTATCATCTCAGCTAACCTGCTGTAGTCGGCAATTTTGAAACAAGGCCACCAGTCTGCCGACCCCCTTTACATAGGCCGACATCCTTTTGTCTCGGGCTGCGAACTCGCCTGTTGTCTGGTTGACCATAAGTTGAGAGTCACAGAAGACTATCACCTCATCTGCTTCTACTACTACTGCCAGTTTCAATCCTGCAATCAGCGCTTCATATTCTGCTTCATTGTTTGAGGCCTTGAACCCTAAACAAATGGATTGTTCTAGTATCTGTCCATCTGGAGATACCAGTATTACTCCTGCCCCCGCTCCTTGTCGGTTTAACTCCCATCAACAAACAGTCGAAGGAGTCGCCGATGTAAATGCTGCAAGGCCTGAGTTTTCCTTCCTTCCTTTGTTCCGTTGCCCTCGGCTGGGCTCCTTTTTGTTCGCTTGGACATCGTTCACCTCGGCTCAACGGAGCCTGATGTACTATGGCTCCTGGTGTGAACTCGGCCACGAAGTCGGCCAAAACTTGGCCTTTGATTGCTGTTCTGGGTCTGTATTCCAGGTCATACTGGCCCAAGGCCACTGCCCATCTGGCTATTCTGTCTGTCAGATCTCCCTGCTGCAACAGGGACTTCAAAGGATATTCAGTTAGCACCACGATTTTGTAGGCTTGAAAGTAATGGTTCAGCTTCTTTGAAGCCATTACTAAAGCCAGTGTTAACTTCTCCAAGGGTAAATACATGGTTTCTGCATCAGCCAAGGTTTTGCTTACGTAGTAAACAACCCTTTGTTCCCCTTTTTCTTCTCGAATTACCACTGCACTTACCGCATGTTCCGAAACTACTAACTACAGGAATATCTCCTCTCCAAGTTCTGGATTTGAGAGAACTGAAGCCGTTGTTAAATACTTCTTCAGGTCGGCCAAGGTGACTTCACACTCTTCTGTCCATAAGAAGTCTGTGGCCTTCTTCACTAAGCTAAAGAAGGGTTTGCATTTGTCAGAACTTCTGCTTATGAACCTATTCAGGGCTGCAGCCCTTCCAGTCAACATCTGTACTTGCTTCGCCGATGTTGGGCTTTTCAGTTCTAGAATGGCCTTGATCTGATTTGGGCTAGCCTCAATGCCTCTTCTAGTCACCAGGTATCCCAAGAACTTACCAGATCCAACTCCAAATGCACACTTCGATGCATTGAGTCGGAGCCGATATGTTTTAAGGATATCAACGACTGCTTTTAGGTCGGCCAGATGACCTTCAGGTTCCTTGGTCTTCATGACCATGTCATTAACGTAAACTTCCACTGTTCTGCCAATTAGATGTCTGAACATCTTGGTTACCAATCTCTGGTAAGTTGCTCATGCGTTTTTCAACCCAAAAGGCATCACTCTATAGCAATACAGCCTTTTGGGGTGATAAACGCAGTCTTCTCCTCATCTGGAGGGTACATGGCTATCTGATGGTACCCCATGTAGGCATTCAGGAAGCTCATCCTTCCATGCCCTGAAGTCGCATCCACCAGTTGGTCAATCTTGGGTAAAGGAAAACTGTTTTGGGACAGGCCTTGTTTAGGCTGGTAAAGTCCACGCAGACCCTCCATTTACCATTCTTTTTCTTCACCACCACTGTATTCGATAGCCATGTCGGGTCATTTACCTCTCGAATGGCTCTGGCCTCTAGAAGTCTGTCTACTTCCTCTTCCACTGCCTCAACATGCATCAACGTCGGTCTTCTTGCCCGTTGGATTACAGGTTTGGCCGACCTGTCTACGTTCAGTTTATGGTAAGTGACCTCTAGGTCAATGCTAGACATTTCGTAAGGCGTCCAGGCAAATACCTCAATGTTAGCTCTCAAGAAAGCCTCCAGTTCTTTTTCCTCTTCTTTGGCTAAGCAAGAGCCGAGAAGGAAAAAGCGTTCCTCATCCTTTGCTGGACAAGGATTTTCTTCAAGGCTTCTTCACTCTTTTCGGCTGGCTCTTTGCCGACGTCCTCTAGGACCTCCACGTCCTCATCTTCGATCTCTACTGTCTCTGGTTCTCGTATGCTGCAGGTGGTTTTCATTGTTGCCATGGAGTAGTTCTTTACTTGCAGCTGATCCCCTCTGACCTCCTCTATCCCATGCTCTGTTGGGAACGGCAATAGTTGATGCAGTGTTGAGGGAACAACCCCCATTGCATGCAGCCATGGCCTCCCCAGGATAGCATTGTAAGGGGACGGTGTGTCGATTATAGTGAATTATGTCTTCACCCTCTTGGTGCCAGCCTGCACCTCTAAGCTTGCTGCTCCCAGTGGCCACGTCGGCGTTCTATTGAACCCGACCATTGGGCTGTTGGACTGCTCCATATCGTCTGGGTGAAAGCCAAGCTCCTTGTAACACTTGACATACATGATGTCACAAGAGTTGCCTTGGTCAATTAGGATGCGCTTCACTTGGCACTCCTCAACCTGGAGGGATACTACCAAGGCATCGTTATCTGGATGCTGCACCATCTCAAGATCGGCTTCAGTAAAGGACACTACTGGTCCCGGGCACTCCTCGGCCCGAGGTCTTTTTTCCCAGACCTGGTACACATGCTGCAAGTGCTTTACCTTCTAGGTCTCCCCCCGTATTTCATTTTTGTTGACCTTCGAGTGAATTACATTAATTACCCGAGGTCCGTCTGCCTGCGGTTGCTGTGCTAGGGGAGGTGGAGCTGCTGGTGCTTGAGGCAGTCTTATCTACTCTTCCCTTGTCCTGGCTTCATCTACAAGGCCCTTTAAATGGCCTTGCCTTACCAGGTCTTCCAGGTGTGCTTTCAGGGCTCTGCAACCCTGAGTCAGATGCCCATCTTCATTGTGGTTAGCACAATGCTTACCAAGGCTTCTTCCCATAAACTCTCCTGGTACCATTGTTGGTGCTCTTAAATAGGGCTGGGTTTGGATTTTATCCAGGACTTTGTGAATTGGAATTCATAATACAGTTGTGACTGCTTGTGCAGCCCTCAGTCCTATCTCTTGCTTGTTGGATCCATTGTTACCTCGGCCTCACTTCGGCAAGCCGTTTCCTTTATCTTGATTTGTCTCCTTAGTCCCTGGCGTGTCTTCCTCAGTTCTGGCATATTTCTCAATTCTGGCCATGAGCTCTTCCATGCTTTTTGGCAATGTCTTTGCTAATGACTTTCGTAGTGGACAGTCATCTTTTAGGCCGTTCTTGAAAGACACGACCGCCACCTCTTGGTTGCACTCGGGTATTCGGTTGAATACCTCATAATACCTTTTGGCATAGGCTCTCAGGCTTTCGTCCTTGCCAATTTTCAAAGCCATCAGAGCATCTACCCTTAACGGCTGTAGTTTGTTTGTCACGAACCTGGCCACGAACATCTCGGCCAGGCCTTCCCAGGTCTTCACAGTTCCTTTCGGCAGTTTGTGAAACCAATCCGATGCGATTTCCCCAAAGGATGAGGGGAACACCTTGCAAAGCAATGGCTCGTTCCCAGTGTACAATGCCATCGAGTTCAGGTATAAACCGACGTGAAAGTTGGGGTCCGACTTACCGTCGTATATCTGGAACCTCGGCATACTGAATCTTTTCGAGGCCTCAAATCTGTCCAGCTCCACCGAGAATGGTGTTCTCGGCTTAACAGGGGAAGTTACCTGGCATTTTGTTGCTTCCTCTTGAGGTAATCTCTCAAGTCCTCTTTGGTCCGCCTAGGAGCTCGGCTATCTCCTGACTTCAGCCTTTTAGGTGCACTACTTTCAGCTTCGTTGTGAGCCCTCTTCGACATTTCTCCATTAGTTGCGTCGAAGCACAACTTCTACCTTTGAACATGCCGATGTTCTTTGGGGTCTGCTTCCATGGTGCGATGCGTCCTTCGAGATTCTTCCCTTTTCGACTCTCCTCGCCCGACCTCCCTTGAAGGCCGGTGAGAGTGTTTTTCGCTCCTGGTGTGCTGGGGGGCTATAGGGATTGTTTTCTGCCCTCCCTTCTGGGCATTGGCCGCTGGAATCGGCGTGTCCTGTAGCGGGAACGGTGGCTGCATGACGTTGTTTTGCATCATGAAATTGACGACCGATTGTAGGTCTGCCAATTTGTTTGCCATCGCCTTCATCTCTTCGTCCCTCTGTAGGCATCTATTTTTCCATACCTGGAGGTTATCCTCGTTATAGTACTCGTTTCGGTCTGGTACGTCGCCCTCCTGGCCGACATCCTTTCCTTCGTGATTTTTATCACGAGTCTCTTCGTTGCAGTTGTCTCCTTCGACGTTAAGGTCAATAGGTTTTCCACTCCCAGTAGGAGTGTCGTCCCCAACCTTCTTTCTCTGTTCGTCATTGGCCATCTATTCTCCTTTCTTTCCCCCAGACAGCGCGAAATTGTGTGTGTCAATTTCCTACCACACTGCCAAATTAATACTTAACTGGAGAGCACCGGCAGAATAGGTTAAGCCTGAACGACCTGCAACAGAAAGAAGAGATTCCGGCGGTGGTTCGTCCACCCGGAGGCACTCCGATAATCAAGTTAGTTATCTCTCAAAGATAGCAAAAATACTTAACTCACTATTCAGAATATAAATTGCGTACCTTGGAGCCATGGGGGTGTCTCCTTTTTATAGCCAATACAATCCTAATCCCAATAGAAGCCTAGCTCCATTGGACTTAGGATTACTACTAATCTTGGACTCCCAATAGGATTAGGATAAACTCTCTAAGAGTCTTATCCTTACCCAAACTGAAATCCTCTCTCATTCTAGGACTCTTGTCCCTTATCCGTTTATCCTGTACTCCAATATCTTCAGAGATAATCTCGGCCTATCCAAGATCACCTCGGCGTCATAATAAGGACACGTGGCACCTCGGCTGACACTTCGGCGTCACCTTGACCACGTGTTGATACTCAGAAAATATATCCCCACAGGTTAAACTTATGCCATTCTCAAATTTTTTTAATACGAAGACACTTGCAATATTTGGGTCAAACATGATGCAAAGATCTTAATTCAAAGATTTTACTCATTGTCGTCACGATTTATCCATCACAGAAATGCGTAGAGGAACATAACAGACTTCATATATTCCTTTTCCACTTGTTTCAAGAATTATTACAATGGAATAGAGAGTGCCCTGATAATGTTTAGCAGGTTGTGCTTTTAAAAGAGTATATACCAAGTGCACCTAATTCCTGGGCATGGAGGATTCAGGTTCCTTTAGGCATTGGATTGATGATCAATAATTGATCTGGGTAATGCTCTTGAGGGATTGAATAATTTTTTCACTATTTTGTGTCGATTTGTCTGATGAGAAACGTAGTATTATGGGGATGAGATATTTTGTACTATCATACTATTATTCAGGATAGTTTGAAATCGATTATGCCTTCGTTTGGCATGTCAAAAAATTTGACTTTTTAGTTATTTTAACTACAAAAAGATAAAATAGGCTAAAAAGTAATAAGAAAAAATATCATATTCAAACCATAAATATTTCATTTTTTTTTCTCATAAAAGTCAAAAAGTCTATCTCAACTGAAACTTTTTAATCCTAAATTAAAATAGTCAAAAAAAAATTAAAAACTAATTCACATTGCAAACGAATCCTGTGAAATAAAGAAAGAGTTCTGTTACAGGGCCCGAAAAATTTTCGAGCCAAACGGCTCGAATTTCAGGCGGTTGGAGGAAGAAGAAGGAAAGGAGGAAGAAGAAGAAGGAGAGGAGGAGCAGAACTGGAGGGCCCCCTAAAAATGGGGTTGGAGGCGGGGGTGGAGGCGGAGGCGGAGGCGGCGGCGTGCGGAGGCGGACGAGCGACGAGCTGCAGAGCGGAAGCGGGCGGAGGTAGAGGCGGAGGCGGAGGCGGCGATGCGACGGCCGACGAGCTGCGACGATCGGCCGACGAGCTCGGCCGACGAGCTCCGACGCCAACGACGACCTGCTTCTCTCTCTCTCTCGCCTGTGTTCTCTCTCTCTCTCGCCTGGGTTCTTCTTCTCAACGAAGAAGAAGAAAGAAAAGGAGAAAAGAAAGAAAAAAATAAAATAAAAAAACAAAACCCAAAACGACGTCGTTTTGGGGTTTTGAGCCAATTCGAGCCTCAAGTTTCGGGCCCTCAAACATTTTCCATAAAGAAATTCAGAGAAAGGAAGTTCAACTTCCTTCCCATAAATATGATGAGAATCAAGAGTTCTAGAAGCAATCATTTGCTTATTTTTGGTTTTTCAAAAATATTTTTAAAAAAATTCTATTTTTTTATTTTTTGTGTTTTTTTTCATTTTTACTAATTTTTTTTAATATTTTAAATAATTTTTTTAATTTTCAGACACACCTAACATAAATATACATAAAAGTATAATTTTTGTGATTTTTTTTTTTAAATTGACTAAATACCAAAAATATATAATAAAAAAAATGAGAATTCAGTATATTTTTCGTATTTTTATGTATTTATTAATTTTGAAAATGTTTTTTTACAAATTTTTTATTTTTTAGATACATCTGGGTAAGGTGAATCTAAAAAAGTAAAAAAAAAAATGCTTAAAATTTTAAAAATATTCACTAAAAATAAAAAAATACAAAAACAAAAAATTTAGGGTGTGTTTGGTTTGGTTTTAGGAGATGAATTTAAAAAAAAAAAAAATTGGGAAAAAACTTTAGACATTTTTTTGATTTGTTTGGTTGTATATTTTGCAAATAGTTTTGGAGTATGGGACTTTGGGATGATTTGATATTTTGTTATAATTGAGAGCATCTCCAACCTTGAACCAAATTTTTCATCAAATCTGAGTAAAAAAATGACTTTTTCCTCAATCTGATACCGAGTGCTCCAACGGTTGATTTTCATTAAATTTTCATCAAATCTGTGCCGGGACAACCGGTTGGTCGACTGATTAAGCCAAAAAAAAAATTTTAATTTTTTTTTTTAATTTTTTAATTTTTTTATTTTTTGAACTGTTTGAACATTTTAGTGGTTGACCGGTAAGGCAAATTTTTTTTTTTTTTTTTTTAACTGGTTGAACCTTTTTTTGGAACTGTTTGAACCTTTTTGGTGGTCGACCGGTTGGTCTCCCCCCACGGTCATGCACAGTGTTTTGGTGAAATGCGGAGCCTGTCCTCATTTTGGTGAAACGTTTGGTGAATTCTCAATTTGATATCAATTTGGTGAAACCGTTGGAGCTCCAAACAGTGCTTTTTTCACCAAATTTCAAATTTGATGCTAGGTTTGGTGAAGGGTTGGAGATGGTTTGAGTAGATAAGTGTAAGAAAAAAAGTGATTGAGAAGGAGAGAGAGAGAGAGAGAGAGAGAGGGAGATGATTGATTGATATGTAGGTGAGAGAAAATGATTTTAGAAGAAAAAAAATTCCAAAGGTGTTTGGGAAGAAGGCTTTTTAGCTTTTTTGGCTAAAATAGTACTAAAAGACAAAATATGCTAAAATAGCCAATAAAACAAAATATCACATCAAACTCATAATCATTTCACTTTTTCTCTTACAAACATCATATGCAACTACAAAAAAATCCAATCATTTTCTCAAACACAAAAATTTTAACCTACTAAAATAGCCAAAAACTAAAATAACTTACTAAAATAGCAACTTCCCAAACACCCACAAAATTTTTGAAAATTTTCTTCAAAATTTGTTTCTCAAAAACAAATCAAATAAGACCTCAATTTTCAAAAAATTTAATTCAAAACACTCAAACCAAACACATACAATAAAATTTTTTTACTGTATAAATAAAATTAAGGAATTAATCTTAACTATTAGATTTGAATAAAAGAAAAATACAACCATTAATTAATAATAAGTTAAATTTGAATACTAACAAGGTGGCCTCATTGGCTGGGCCTCGAAAGACCGATGATGGAAAAAAAAAAATAGAGTTTTTTTCTCACATTTATAAATTATTTTTTTTTTCTTTTATATATTAATCAATCATTTTTATCTCTTCTCTCTCATTCTTAATCATTTTTTCTCTCACACACATCTACTCAACTATAACAAAATATCAAATCATCCCAAACTCTCATACTCCAAAACTATTTTCAAAATATATAATTAAACAAATTCAAAAAAATTCTAAACTCTCTCCCCCAAAATTTTTTTTTTGAAAATTTGTTTTTCAAAACCAAACCAAACCCACCCATTTTCTTCCTTTTTTTTTTGCACCTTTTCATAGAATAAAATTGAATAGAAAAATCAACTTGCTGTTTGGAATTGATCCTGCTAAATGCTAATAATGAAAATCTTTGGAGGTTATTAATAAATATTGATATTTTCAGCATTTAAGCTTTTTTTTCATCATTTTTTGGTTTATTAGACATAACTACGAGTTTGGGGTTGCTGCGCAGGTTGCGCAGCAGCAACTGTTGCACGTCTCATTGAGCTCATTTCAGGGCCTAATTCGATAATCTAAACCGTTACATTTTAGAAGGTATCGAGTAGAATATACTTGTAAAAAATCACGTCAATCGGATATCGTTATCTCTTTCATCAAATCACATTTGTATTGAATTTTATATTTCAAATTACATTTATCTTTTTTTTTAAATACAAATGTGATTTGATGAAAAGGCAAACGATATCCGATTGACGTAATTTTTTATAGATATATTGTACACGATATCTTCTAAAATATAAACGGTTCAGATTATCGAATTAGGCCTCAAAATGAGCCCAATAAGGCGCGCAACAGTTGCTGCTGCGCAGGGTGTGCAGCAGCAACCCCAAACTGCATAACTACAGAGGAGTAATTTTTGGAATTAGACCCTATAAGCAGCTGAGGTTCCAGAGATAACACTTAGAGCATTTTTAATGGCAAACATTGCTGTAATTTGGCAATGAATAATAGTAAATTGCCAAATTATAACAATAGTGTTCCAATGATTACATGTCATTTTGGTAAATCTCAACCAACTTTCCTTTTAATTTTGTAGGTGTTATTTTGATATAAGTTTTTTAGTAATTTTTTTATTGTTTATTTTTTTGTCTTTTGTGACCTTTTTCGGACTTTTTCTAGGAAAAATTAAATATTTACATTGTACTCAACTAGACAAATATAAAAAATTAAAAGAAAATTAAAAAAATTGATTTTTTTTTGGGTATAATTCACCCCACCCAAAAAAACATAGAATTACAAAATTAAAAAATATATATTAATTACATTAAAATTATATGAACCACCACATTACATTGCAAAATAAAAATAATACTTAAAAAGAAATAATAAAAATTACATTGACAAAGAAATGACATTGCAAAATAAATGACATTACCCAGCGGCTGTAGCACTTGTGTCCTTTATAGCTTTTGGTGAGTGTATTTGATCCCTTTATTCTATTTTGGAAATCTTTGGTGTTGTTATGGGTTGGTTTCGGAGGAGTACAATCCGATTTAAACTTGTTGGGTTTGGTTGTTTGCACTTATTCTTGTCAAAAGTTTCTTAGAGACTTAGAAATTTCATTCTAGGGTCGACACCAGTCTTCCTAGGGTCGACCCTTACCTGTTGGTGAAGTTCTGGAAGTGTTGCTAGAAGATAGGGTAGACACCAGACTGGAAGAGGGTCGACCCTCTTATGTCTGTGTGTTGGTTGCTAGAAAATAGGGTAGACACCAGACTGGGAGAGAGTAAACCCTCTTATGTCTGTTTGTTGGTTGCTGGAAAATAGGGTTGACCCTCTCTTGTCTTAGGGTCGACACCTGCAACGTTTTTTCCAGATTTTGCTATCGATTGGGGCCTACTTTTTGGGAATTTTGACTAGATATTTTGGGTTGACTTTGGGGCTTATTTCTAATTTTACCTAATGCTATAAATAGGTCCTCACTTAACCCTTTCCTTTACTTTTTCTTCTCTTTCCTCCCTCTAAACCGTGAAACACTCTCTCTCTCTCTCAAAAAGGCACTTTTCACTCATAGATCCTTAGATCTACTTGGTTGAAGGCCTCCCCTCACCTTGCTCCTTTGAGATAAAGTGTAGAGCTTGTCAAGGGTTTCATTTTGAACGGAGCAAAGCTTGGTTTCTCCTCCGTCGACTTTTGGGTTTTTCTTCATTCTTCCTCTTCTAAGCTTGAGGTAGGGATATTCTACTCTCCTATATGGGTTTTAACATAGATATTGTCATCTTGTATAGATGGTATGACTTTAGAAGGTTTTTGGTAAATTTTTGGTTGGTTCCTATGTATATAAAGAGGGGTTTCCTATTTGAGTCCTTTATGGGCATGTGGGGTCTTGAATATGTTAAGGCTTGAGAAGAATTGATGAAATTTGGTCTTCGGTATAATATTTGATGAAGGGGAAGATTTGCCCTAAATTGATTAAATAAGTTATGTGTATAAAAAACAAGATTGGCTTAGAAATTATGGAATTGAAGGAACTTGTGATTAAATGGTGAAGTTGGATTAATGAATTACTCACCTTTGGAAAAGTGATAAATTATCTTTTGATAGATTTATTTATCTATTTAGAAATATCTGCTTTGGGCTATCGATGGAGGATAGCCAAGATTATTGTAGAAATTGCATGATGATTAGGTAAACTGAAACTAATCAATTGGATTATGTCATTGAATATGACGGTTGGATATAAACATTGAATGTGTGATTGAATTGGCCATTGTATATGACAACTTGTTTAAATACATTGTATATGTATATTGTTTGGGAGGAGATAGGGGATGAACTCCATGGATAATTAAGTTAGCCGAAGTGTCCAGGGTGAAAGTCCTGAAATCTTATTTATTTATGGGTGCCGGCTCCCTCGACGTAGTTCCGTAAAATGGCAAAGAAATTGAAATGTATAAATAAATGTTTATGATTGAAGTGTTGATAAATGAGTTGTAGTCTCATTTTGAATTGTTTAAACGATGATGAACTATGTCTATGAATTGGTTTGGATAAGTAAATGTAAATAAATGGAAGTGGATTGAACTATGGATGTCAAGGTTAATTGGTTATGGAAAAGGTGTAAGTTGGTTTTCAAGTGTTACACATTTATCGATTGCTAATGTTTTAGTTAATTCTCATATGTTGTTTAGCATATCTCTGCTGGGCTTTGGCTCACCCTACTTGGGACACCATTTTTCAGGTACAGGTGATATGCCGCCTCCAAGATCTTAGCTTGGGAGGTTTTAGAGTTGAAGACTCCCTTTTATTATTCATTTGATGTTAAATGTAAAATATCAAGCCAAGGGCTTTATATGTAAAAAGTTAGAACTCTTCTTTTGTTGTAACCAAGTATTAACTTGGAAAGTTGTAAGCCCTTTGGACACTTATTTTTGTGGTTTAGAAGTTAGAGTTACATGCTATAGTTTCAAGATTAATGTTTATGAAAATGTAATGCATGTAATATCTTTTGCAAAGGAAACTCTGATGAATGGAATGTAATATTTCTTCTATGTTCATGGATCATATGAATGGTTGTTTATACTTTATTTTGAGGGCGTTACAATTTGGTATCAGAGCGTACCGGATTTGAATACTTTGGGTACGTAGGAAGTGGTTAGTACCACAATGGGTTTGTCTCGCTTGTTAGAGACTTATGTATGATATTAAATGTTTATGTGATAACATGCTTATGTGATTATATGGGTATGGGATTTAGTTTCTAGGATATAGATCGGGTCCATGGGTTTCTGGGAGTCCTGTTGGAAAGGCACTTGATCACTGCCGTTTCTAACTAGAACTCTAGCAACGCCACGGGACGGTTATTATCCGGAAATGAAATTCGTAAGTGCTTACGTGATTATGTGCTTATGTGGAATGAATTACGGTTGTCCATTGCATTAGGACGCGAGTGAGATAGCTTCGACACATTTGTAAATGTGCTACTTTCTTCTGTCAACTTTATTAGGATGTTAGGACGAGGTCTATGCGTGGTAGGCCTAGGAGGCAGGAGATGCCTATACCGGATAAGATTCCGGTACAGGAGGAGGGAGTTGGTCAGGCCAACGTGGCCGAACCAATTAGTCAGCAGGCTATAGGTGCTCTAGCCCGTGAAATGGCCAGAGCATTGAGGGAATCTATGGACATTCTTAGGGTTGAGAATCAAGTCCAGGCCCAAGTAGCTGAAGCAGGACCTTCTTTTTTGAAGAGGGAGTTCTTCCGGTCAAATCCGAACGAGTTTTTGGGAGATCCTAAGGAGCCACTGAAGGCTGACAAGTGGTTGGAGCAGATGAAGTTTGAGATGCTTGGCATCGAAGACGAGGTTTGAAGGTGACCTTGGCGTCCTTCCGGTTGAAGGGAGACGCGGGTTAGTGGTGAAAGTTTGTGCGGGGACGTATTGGAGAAACTTGGGAGGCTTTTGTTGACGCCTCCCAGGAGAAGTTTTTGCCTTCCACTGTTAGGGAGAAGTTGAGGGACCAGTTTTGTCAGCTCAAGCAACTGAACACACTAGTGGCCGAGTTTAAGGCTACATTCACCAGTTTATTGAGGTTTGCACCAGAGTTGGTGGCGACCGAGGAGCGCAGGTGTTTAGAGTTCGAGAAGAAATTGAGGACCGGACTCATGTTTCGAGTGGCAGAGTCCATGATTAGGGAGTATGGGCGCCTTGTGGAGGCTGCAGCCCATCTTGAGACTATTATGCATACTGAGGAGAAGAGGCTCTAGGAGGAGTCAGGATGGTCAAGCGGACAGCAAGAGGCAGAGGGGTTTTAACCCTCACAGTCCCAGGGAGCGCATTCGAGGTCTACCTTTCCAATACCGAGTTCGGGTTCTGAGAGAGGCGGTCAAGGAGACATCACCTGTTACAAATGTGGTCAGTTGGGACACAAGTCTCCAGCTTGGCCACAGAGAGGAGGAGGGCAGCGTGCAGCATCTTCTTCGGCCTGTTCTCAGGGCCAGAGTCAGGGCAGAGGCCAGCCGCTCACTTGTTATCAGTGTGGGCAGGCGGGGCACCTGAAGAGGTTTTGCCCACAGTTGGGTGGCACACTTGGTACGTCTGGTTCGAGATAGACGCGAGTCACCAACTGACGCAGTCAGTTCAGGCCTTGAGGGCCAATCAGGGAGCCTCTTCGGCTCAGTCCGTGCAGCAGTCATATGCTCCGAGAGGTGAGCAGGTAGATCAGAGGCTTACAGGGTGCGTGTATGCTGTTACACCGCCAAATCTTGTACAGGCTCCATCTGTAATGAGAGGTACCTTTCTATTTTGCAACTCGGTTGCTAATGTGTTAATTGATACGGGTGCATCCCATTCCTTTATATCTTCTGCATTTGCATTTGTTTTGGGATTGGAGTTGGCACAGTTAGCATCTCCTTTATGTGTTGTATCACCTGTTGAGGGTGAGATGATTTTGAGACAGGGGTGTCGGGGTTGTGATATAGAGGTCGCCGATCGTCGACTACCCTTTTTCTTTTGTGTTGATAGATATGTCTGGTTTTGATGTCATTTTGGGTATGGACTAATTATCGTCATACCGGGCTGTTATAGATTGCTACCATCAGAGAGTTACTGTATGTACCTTGAGCGGTGATTGTTTCCATTTCTTAGGAGATCAAGTTGGTAGGGTTTTACCACCGGTGTATGATTCGCGTGGGCGGAGTTAGCTTAGTTGTCTTCTTGCTAGCTTTATGAGTTGTGAGTGTGATGAGACCCGGACTGAGTTGCCAAGGGTGGTTTGTGAGTACTCATACGTTTTTCCGAGGATCTTGTTAGTTTACCACCCCATCGAGAGATCGAGTTCTCTATTGACTTAGTGCCTGGCACGACACTGATTTCTATGGCACCGTATCATTTTGCCCCAGCTGAATTGAGGAAGTTGAAGACTCAACTCCAAGAGTTACTAGATAAGGGTTTTATTCGCCTTAGTACTTTGCCTTGGAGAGACCGGCCCTCTTTGCTAAGAAGAAAAATGGGGCCTTGAGACTTTGTATTGATTATCGAAAATTGAACCGGGTTACAGTTAAGAACAAATACCCTATGCTCGTATAAATGATCTATTTGATCAGTTGAAGGGATCCCGTTGTTTCTCTAAGATAGATCTGAGATCGGGCTACCATTAGTTGAGAGTCAAGGAGGAGGATATCCCGAAGACGGCATTCCGTACTCGATATGGCCATTATGAGTTTCTGGTGATGCCTTTTGGGCTTACCAATGCCCTAGCTGTGTTCATGGATTTGATGAATCGGATTTTTCGAGAGTTCTTAGATCGCTTTGTAGTCGTCTTTGTGGATGACATCCTGATTTATTCACCTTCTGAGGAGGAGCACGAGGAATACCTACGAGTGGTGCTTGAGTTACTTAGGGCCCATAACCTGTATGCCAAGTTTGGGAAATGTGAATTATGGCTAAGAGAAGTTAGGTTCTTAGGCCATGTGGTTTCCGGGGAAGGGTGACTGTAGACTCATCCAAAATTGAGGCAGTGCAAGATTGGGCACAACCTAAAAATGTTTTCGAGATCCGTAGTTTCTTAGGGTTGACCGGGTATTACCGTCGATTTGTGAAAGATTTCTCCAGACTAGCTTCACCTTTGACTAGATTGACGCGGAAATGGGTCAAATTTGTGTGGAGTGAGACTTGTGAAAAGTCATTCCAAGAGCTTAAGGTTAGACTTACCACCGCTCCAGTCTTGATTATTTAGGAGAGGGATTGGGACTATTCAGTGTATTGTGATGCCTCATGAGAGGGTTTGAGTTGTGTACTAATGCAAGAGGGAAAGTAGTAGCCTATGGCTCGTGGTAGTTGAAAACACACAAGAGGAATTACCCTATTCATGATCTAGAGTTAGCAGCTGTGATATTTGCCTTAAAGATTTGGAGGCACTATCTGTACAGTGAGAGGTTTGAGGTATTTTCTGATCATAAGAGTCTGAAGTATCTGTTTACACAGAAGGACTTGAATTTGAGGCAGAGAAGGTGGATGGAGTTCATAGAAGATTATGATTTCGAGTTGCACTATTATCCGAAAAAGGGCAATGTGGTGACCGATGCCCTAAGCAGGAAGTCCATTAGTAGCGTGGCTTGTATAGCTATCCGGGAATGGGATATGTTGGGTGCTCTTGGTGAGTTTGACTTACGTCTGGGCGAGCCTGTTGAGTCTGCAGCTTTGTTTTCAGTAGTTGCATAACCTACACTTGTGAACCGAGTATTAGAAGCGCAGAAGGGTGACTTCAAGGTAGAATCCCTCCGGGAGAAGATCTCAGTGGGAAGGTAGAGAAGGGTTTGACTATGTATCCTGACCTGAGTGTGAGGTACCGAGATCGCTTGTTTGTGCCAGAGTCTTGCCGAGAGGAAGTACTCCGAGAGTTTCACCATTCATGCCTTGCGGTGCATCCGGGAGCACAAAGATGTATCATGATCTAAGTCGCCAGTTTTGGTGGAGGGGTATGAAGAAGGATGTGTCAATGTTTGTATCGAAATGCCTTATTTGTCAGCAAGTGAAGGCTGAGCATCAGAGGCCAGCGGGTTTGTTACAACCCTTGCCTATAGCCGAATGGAAATGGGAGCACGTCACGATGGATTTTGTCGTGGGTCTTCCGAGGACTCAACTGGGTAGTGATGCCATTTTGGTGGTAGTGGACCGATTGATAAAGTCGGGGCACTTTATTCCTATGCGCGTAAGAGATTCGGTAGATTGCCTTGCTGACTTGTATATTCGGGACATAGTGAGGTTGCACGGGGTCCCAGTGTCGATTGTCTCAAATAGAGACCCGCGTTTCACTGCCCGGTTGTGGCAAAGTTTGCAGAGTGCCTTGGGCACTAGATTGACTTTTAGCACGGCTTATCATCCTCAGACTGACAGGCAGTCCAAGCGCACTATTCAGATACTTGAGGACATGCCTCGAGGTTGTGTCCTTGACTTTAAGGGATCATGGGAGAGACACCTACCCTTAGTGAGTTTGCCTACAATAACAGTTTCCAATCGAGTATTGGTATGGCATCGTTTGAGGCCTTGTATGTCCGATCGTGTAGATCTCCAGTGTGTTGGGCCGAGGTGGGTGATGCACCTCTGTTGGGTCCAGAGTTGGTTCGGGAAACGACGGAGAAAGTGGCACTTATTCGTAAGTGGCACTTACAGCCCAAGTCGCCAAAAGAATTATGCCGACCGTAGGAAGAGACCTTTGTCTTTTGAGGTGGGCGATCATGTCTTTTTGAAAATATCACCTAGACGGGGTTTGATGAGGTTTGGGAAGAGTAAGAAGTTATCCCCTCGATTTATTGGCCCTTTTGAGATCCTTGAGCAGATTGGGGAGGTTGCATATCGTTTGGCGTTGCCTCCGCAACTTTCCAGTGTGCATAACGTGTTTCATATTAGTATGCTTCGAAAGTATGAGCCGGACCCATCGCATGTGTTGGATTGGACCGACTTAGAGGTAGATGAGGATGCCTCGTATGAGGAGAACCGGTGAGGGTCTTGGATAGACGGGACCAAGTCTTGCGAGGCAAGACGATTCCTTGGTCAAAGTATTGTGGAAACATCATGGAGTTGAGGAAGCAACTTGGGAACGAGAATTGGAGGTCCGAGAGAAATACCCCGGACCTATTTGTTAATGTTTGAGTATATGTAGAAAACTTTGTTTTGTTGATGAACTATAAGAACATTGTATATGTTTGAGATTGTAATACATTGTGAATGTTGAGTATGTTACAGAGACACAAGTTAAATTTGAACATTGCATATGTTATTTAAGCTTTGGAAATGTAAACTTGTCATAAGCATTGAATATGTTTAGAAACACGAGATGTATGTGTTGAAATGTGTTAAATCTCGGAATACGCATATTGGTGATATATGTTATGGAGTTGTTCTCTTGTGAAGAGATAGAATGACCGGTAGATGGGTCATGGTGATGAAATTGATTGATTGATTATTATTGTTGGGATTGGTTTAATCATGGTTTTTAAAATTTATTTTTAAAAAATTTTGAGGATGAAATTTCCTAAGGTGGGGAGGTTGTAGCACTTGTATCCTTTATAGCTTTTGGTGAGTGTATTTGAACCCTTTATTCTATTTTGGGAATCTTTGGTGTTGTTATGGGTTGGTTTTGGAGGAGTACAATCCGATTTAAACTTGTTGGGTTTGGTTGTTCGCACTTATTCTTGTCAAAAGTTCCTTGGAGACCGGTAAGGAAATTAATTAATTAATTATTTTTTTTTTTGGTTTCCCTCCATTTTTATTCCTAATTCTTTTCCTATTTCTTTTTCCCTCCATTACATATATGTCGTTTTGGTTTACTTGTAACAATGATTTTCTTCTAAAATCTCATATAAACACATTATTCATATGCCAGACAACTCCACACAACTGATACGATCATAGCTTAAACAAAACAGAGCATAATAAATACCTTCAAATCCATGATATTGACTTCATTTTCATCCTCTTCTTCTTCTTCCTCCTCTGATGATGAGTCTGATGATGAATATATGGTCACACTTTTAGGGGCTTATGAGCAGAATAATAGTAGTGTGCTTCAAATTCTTAAGTCAAGTGATAGCTCAAAGAAAATAGGTGGTTCTGTTGTAGGCCATAAGTATATACGCAGAGATAGAAGGCAGGGTCATGATAGATTGTTTGCAGATTATTTTGCTGCAAATCTAGTGTATTCACCTACAATATTTCAGAGACGTTTTCAAATGCGTCGTCCTTTGTATCTGCGAATTTTGAATGCAATCCAAGCACACAATTCATATTTTGTTCAAAAACAAGATGCAGTTCATGTAGTTGGATTATCTTCCCTACAAAAAATGACTTCAGCGATGAGAATATTGTCATATGGTGTCGCAGCAGATGCAGTTGATGATTACATACGTATCGGGGAAAGCACTGCAATTCAAAGTTTGCAACAATTTTGTAATTCAGTGATTGAAATCTTTGGAGTAGAATATCTGAGATCTCCGACACCAACTGACATTACTAAAATACTTGCTATTGGGGAGGTTCGGGGGTTTCCGAGTATGTTGGAAAGTTTAGATTGCATGCATTGGGAGTGGAAAAATTGTCCAAAAGCATGGCAAGGTCAATACGTAGGCCATCAAAAAAAGCCAACCATTATTCTTGAAGTAGTATCTTCTTATGACTTATGGATTTGGCATGCATTTTTTGGAATGCCTGGCTCACACAATGACTTGAATATATTGGACCGATCGCCTTTGTTTTCTGATCTTGCATAAGGTAATGCTCCCCCTGTCCATTATACTATTAATGGACATAGTTACGATATGGGTTATTACCTTGCTGATGGTATATACCCTCAATGGGCAACACTAGTTCAAACAATTTCTTCTCCCCAAAGAGCAAAAAGACAACATTTTGCAATGATGCAAGAGTCTGCCAGGAAAGATATAGAGTAGGCATTCGGAGTCCTTCAATCTCAATTCGCAATTATAGGTGGTGCTGTACGTTTTTGGGATCTGAAAATGCTTGCCAACATAATGAAGAGTTGCATTATATTACATAATATGATTGTCGAAGATGAGAGGGAGAAGCACCTTGATTTTGATTATGAAATTTCATCAACCAACACACCAGTGCAACTTTCCTCTACTCCTACCAATGACTTCCAATCATTTTTGTCTCGTCATTTAGGTATTAGAGATAAGAATGCATATCATGCCCTCCGTAATGATTTAATAGAACATATGTGGCATCTTCATGGTGAAAACTAGATTCGCCACATCAATACATGTAATTTTGTTTATAGTTTTGGAATGGAAGGTTGTCTTGTTTGTAATCTTCATTATGATGCACTATATTAACCAAGTAGTTCAGAAGTTATGTGATTAGATGTGCTATTGTGATGATCCAATCTTTAGTATTCAGAATTGTTCTCTGTTCAATTTATGAGAATTACAAATTATAATAATCATGTCTTAAGAGGTTACAAATGACAATACCACATAAATTTAATAATAATGTCTTAAATTCTGTGTTCAATTCAGTATTGATGTGCCACAAATGATAATACCACATCTATTTATGCACATTTAATAATGATGTCTGAAATGATAATTTAATAATAATGTCTTAAATTTATTCAATTCAGTATTCTGTGTTTAATTCAGTAATGATAATACCACAAATGATATTTAATACATATTTATATGAACATGTCTTAATCAGTTACAAATGATAATACCACATAAATTTCTTCACAATTCATATTTATTGATGTTCCACATTATTTTATTCAGTATACGAATTTATTAGTATGCATTATTTGTGCCATTCATTTATTGATGCCATGCATTATTTGTGCATAGACAAATTTATTGATGTGTATACAAATTTATGCATTATTTGTGCCATTCATTCATTTGTAACCTCTTATTTGTGCCATGCATTATTTGTGTCGTGCATTATTTGTGCCATTCATTCATTTATTGATGTTGATGTTGCCATTCAATTATTGCCTCAGTTGAAATGCATTCAACCTACATTCATGGCATACTACAGATGTGGCATACGTTTCAACCACCTACCATTCATTTTACACACCACCTACCATTCATTGAATTCATTCCACCTACATGCCTCATTTTACACACCAATTTAGTTGAGTATTCATTTAGTCATTAAAATTATTCAACCAATTTAGTTGAGTATTAATTCCCTCCACCACCTACCTCAATAATTCATCCTCTATATCAGCTCAAGATTGTCATCACCAAATTCACATGTTTTCACTGAAGACCTCTACCCACAGATTACCTCTATAATCTACATTCACTGTATCCCCTCCACCATCACCTTCAAATTCGGCTTAACCAAATTATATTCTCAAACTCTGCATATTCACTATATTGTAAGTGTGAATCCACATAATCAGCAAGGCAAACCATCTGAATCAACAAAGCCAACATCAGCAGGAACAACAAGGCAGCATCAAAACAGAACAACAAGGCAGCATCAAAAGAGTAAGCTGCTTCGCACGGGTCAACCGGTTGGTCAACCGATTGGTCAACCGGCCCTTTCAATTTTTATTTTTATTTTTTTTGCCTTTCAGTGTGCATGCCACATATTTGTTCAACTTTGTCATACAGAACACAGGAACATGATTTTTACTTGATGTTACTTTCATGTTTTTAAAATGAATGTAGTTTATTAAAACATGAACTAGAGTACTGAATTTTCAGTGTGCATGTTTTATTAAAACATGAACTACATTCATTTTAATATGTACTGAATCGAGAGTCTGCATACTTTATACTACATTCAGTATGTTGTTCAACTTTCAGTGTGCATGCTTTATTAAAAATACACATTTAAATTCTAAGTTCATGTTTTCATTAAGCATTTTAAAATGCAGTGTTTATGTTAATTACTGCATAACAGCACAAACACTGCATATTTATATTCAGCTAACACCAGAACTACAACAAGTCAACTATAATTCAGCTTTCATAAGTAACACATTTTCATTAAAATTCAACAGATATTGACATCATGCCTAGAACTAAAAGAGCGAGACCACAAGTTGGTGAAAGTTCCAACCCTCCACGACGCGAAGAACAGCAGCCTCAAAATCATCATATCCTACTGATGATTTTCTCAGTCAAAGTCATGAACTAGCCTTTCCAAACTTCTCCAGCCGACGTAACAGGGAGGAGGGTAAATCTGCCACCTCAATATGATGCACTATTAGTTAGTAAACTTGAAGCAATGAGATGGCTAAATTTAATTAATTTACCCCAAAAGGTATATCCACGGCTGGTATCTCTTTTTTATGTTCACCTAAGAGGTACTCAGAAAGAAGATGGAAATTTTACTCTTTTGTCATATGTGAAAGGAAAGGGTATACACTTTGATGTTCCTACTTTGGCAAGCATTATTGGAGTTGAGGTAGGTGATGAAAATATACATTTTCAGAGTGAGGCTGAGTTAGTTAATATTGTTGGTAATGCTACTGATGTATATACTACTATATGTCAGAACAGATTTATTGGAACTAGTCTACAAGCAAGACATTTAAAACCTTATCTTCGGATTCTCCACCGGTGGATTGTAGAAAATGTCACTCCGAAAAAAGGGCATCATGATGCGGTCCCATATTTTAATGCCTATTTGTTATACTGTTTTGAAGTTGGCCATAAGTTAGATTTGTGTTACATAATTATGAAAGAAATGATGTTCGCAAATCAAGCTCAATTCATGGGCCGGTCATTACTGTTTGGGGCACTCTTGACAAAAATTTTCAAACATTTTAGGGTTTGCCTTGTAAACGAAATGGAGATCAAAATCCGTTCACCATTAATCAGTATACAGTGACCCGTGCTGGTGCAGCCTCCAATTTAATGGGAAGTGTTAATGCTGCAGAAGATTCAGAAGATGAAGTCCCACCAGATGATGCTCCAGAAAATCCTCCTGCCAATGTGATGCTATCAACTGAACAACCTCAATATTGGACTGAGTTTTTGGCCATGGAAGAACAACGTTATAATCAACGCGTTCAATGGGAACATCAACGCGTTCAATGGGAATATCAAATGGCTAACCAGGTCAATTCGTTGGGTACTCAGTTTGATACATTTGCCACTGCGCAAAACTCATTAATTGAACAATTTGGTGAGTTCCGTTTGGACATTGAAAGACGTCATGACGTGGCAAACAATCGCATAGATAGGATTGAGCATCGCGTAAATGACATATACCATCACTACTTCCCTCATCCACCACCACCAGATAATGACTGTTGATCTGTGTGACATTATGTATTTGCATTGTTTTGTATTTTATTATTTTAACAACCTTTTGTTGGGTAAATTTCTTTTATAAATGTAGTGGTTTTGTCATATTATCTGATATAAAATTCTCTTGCCTTGGTAATACATGTGCACCATCTTTTCGAGCTTCACTGATGCCGTAATCTTTAATATTTTATTAATGTTTCTGATTACTTCAATTTTTATGAAAATTTCTAAAAGGTGTAATGGTAACCAAAGAAAAGAAGAAATGATGTATTTATATGTAAGTATTTATCTGTAACACTGTATATACATGTACATCATATTCTTATTTGAGAAAGCAGATAGAGGAGATTCATTGAGATCAAGATAAGAAGCAGATTGAATGAAGGGTGAAATTCTAAAACCTACTTTTATATTTTTCTTTCTTTTTAAGTGACATTACAACACTGTTTATGAAACAGAATCGAGAAAGGCATACGTAAAAGTTAAAACTGAGGTTGATGAGAACACTAGTATCAAGAAGATATGCATCACCTAATTGAAGTGAGAATGTAAAAATCAATGTTGCCCTAGCATCAAGAAGATATGCATCACACTAGCATCAAGAACACTAGCATAAGAAAACATGTAAAAATCAAACAAATGATAGAATTTGACATCCCTACATTTGGTTGCAATGCAAGGATAGAATGAGACATGAGATTTGCAGCCTTTTATGTGAGAATGTAATCTTCTATAAGAATACCAAGATATTGCTCTTGGACTTGATTACTTAACAGAAGAACAAAACCCATTGAGATAGTTGTAGGGAATTCTAGAAGAAAAATAAAAATATGAGCCCCTTATCTGACATATGCATTCTAAGAATTTCAGTCATGATTAATAGTTATCAATTACGCTTTTTTGTTTTTACCAATCAATATAGTATCCAAAGTAGCAGCAGAGAATAGAACTCAACCATCTCAAGAAACAAAAACCTAGAACAAAGTAATTAATTTCTAATTTTAGAGAAATGGAAAAGGCAAGTGAGACATTTCACATAATTTTACACAGTTTTTCCGTTTCCTTTTCCAATAGATGAGACCAATAGATGAAACCCAGTAATACAGAACCTTTCAAGGCAATCTATTAGTTGTTCGAAATAAAATCTGTTGTTGAAGATCTTCGTAGTATGCCCTTTGCATAGGATTTAAAATTGTCATGTCCATTGACATTATTTTATGATCTTCATTTCGTTGTTCTCTTTCATTCATCATAGATAGGAGTTTTAGTTGTTCCTCCCTATCTTCGGTCCTTTTTCGACGCTCTGCAGCTTTCTGCTCACAGTCGATCCCCTTTTGTTCATCTCGCTCAATAGTTCTAGTGGAGATAATTGTTAACACTTCAACAATTTTGGATTGGTTGGCAGCCATTTCATCAAATCTATTATAGTGCGTTGTTTGATTCTTCAACTTCTCTTTCGCTGCCTTAGTACCAATTGGTCGTGTTGATGTATTAGATGGTTGTTCGTGCACCGCATTATTCTGGTTGGATTGAAATGCATCAGATTCTCCAGTTGGTGGATTCAAACATGGATAAGCATGTTACGTGCTTCTTTTGGATTGTGTTCGAAATTCATCCCACTTACAACTTTGGCGCAAAATATCCCAACATGTATCAAATGTGAAGTGTTTTTTCTGTATTGCATGATACATCCGCTTCGCTTCAGCGACCTACAAAAAAAATTATAAAAATTTTAATAACAAGTATACATTTAGAAAAGAAATTTGATATTTAATAACACAAATAAATTTTACCATATCTGCCTCAGTTGTTCCACTTTGTTGCCTCAGTTGAATTTGTTCAAGAAAATCACAGAATTTATTAATTGCCTTTTGCATGCCTGACCAACGGTGAGACAAAGAAATACAGTTTCGATTTGATTCACCGCTCAATTGTGAATTAAAATAAACAAGTACTCGTTTCCAAAATATAGCCATAGTCTGACTATTACCAGTAATGGGATCTTGAGAGACTACTAACCAAGATCTACATAAAGTTTCATCTTCTATAATTATGAACGCTTTACCACGAGAAACACGAGAAGTTTCTGAAATAAAATGATTATCACTGTTCTGCGTGTTCTGCTCTCGTGAAGTTTCCGACATAAAATTAATATCACTGTTGTGCTCCAACATTTGTGATTCTTCAAACATTTCAAAATCTTCCATAGTTTGGAAAAAATACAGTACATACAATATCTAAGTTACTGAAAAATATTAGAATGATATACACTCAACCTCAGAATCAGATAATTTAATCAGATAATATAAATTAAAGTTTCAAGGGAAAAAAATTTCTAAATGACACAGAAGAAACAAAATTCACAGCATACAATGTAATGTTATTCTAAAAATAAAATACTATGTTAGCTTGATATACGAAACAGATATATTTTATAGAACACATCATCAACGGTAAATTTTCAAAATACTCTGTCCATCCAACGGTAAATTATTGAAACGGCTAGTTCTAAAATATGTATATGAGATAACAATTTTAATTATATTTTCAAGAGAATTTAAATTTATATCACCCTTCAAATTATTCAAAGTCCACAAAATAACCTATCTCAAAATAAACCTGTTTAAACCAAACCTATTCAAACCAGTTCAAACCAACCAGTCCAAACCATTGATCAGACCGGTCGACCGGTTGGCCAACCGGCCAGGCAACCGGCTGGTTGACCGGTTCAACTCCAACGGTTACGCGCACAGACCAGTTCAAACCAACCAGTTCAAATAGTTCAAACCCGTCGCAGAATTGATGAACCGGATGACTGGTTGGTCAACCGGCCAGGTAACCGACTGGTTGACCGGTTCAGCTCTTTCAAAGGTCAGGAACAGTAATTTGGTAAAATCTGTACCTTGTTCTCAGTTTGATGATTTTTTTGTTGAATTGTCATTTTGATATCAATTTGGTGAAACGGTTGGAGCACCAAAAAGTGCTTTTTTCACCAAAATTTAAATCTGATGCCAAGTTTGGTTCACCATTGGAGATGGTCTAAGTTCAAATTTTACTTTCTGCGTGATATAATTTCCCTTTTCCTTATTCATTCCCCTCTTATCTCTATTTATAGTAAAATAAACAAATAATCATTTTGAATGAGTCATTTTGAGTGGGAAGAGTAGACATGGTTGTTTGGGATAATCTAAATAAGTGTACTTTTTGACTTTTTATGAAATATGGGTTGTGTTTGGGTTGAGTTTGAAGTGATATGTTAGAGAGGTGATATGAGTTAAATAAGGTGATGTGACTTAAATAGGATAGTGACTTTTTGGTATTTTGACTTTTTTTAAACATGCCAAACCAACCATAAAAGATTAATCTGAAAAGAATATTATTATTTTAACCTAAAAATTAGATTTATTTTTCAAACACAATAATTTGATCCTAATAATTTATTTATGTTTTTCATTACACTCATACCATGAAGAGTTTTGCACAATTAAATTTCCCATCTAAAGAGATTTATAGTTCTATTCATTCTTTAATATGAAATTTTTACAAATTTTGTTTGCAGAAATACATGGATAAGCTTTTTTCTAAACAAATTAAAGACATTAAAAGGATGAAGCAAATTTTCCGGTAAGGTTACAGGAAGAAGTGGGCAAGGAGCCCAGGAAGGCTTCTTATTTTAGGAAGAAAAATGTTATAAGTTATAAATTTTTTACTATATAAATGATTAAAAATCTCATATGGGTGTGAAATTTACAAAATTACGAATCCCACACCTATATGAGACATTTGATTATTTATTTAATAAAAAATTTGATATCCCTAATAAAAAAAATTCCTACTAAAATAATCCAAAACGAAAATTCAACACATCAAATCTTATTACCCTTCCTATTTTTCTAAACTCCTTTTATAAAAAAATAATTAAAATAAACGAGCTCTAAATCACGTCAATTTAAAACATTAGAGCAAAATGATCATCTACTATTGTAATTGAAATGAAATAGATCAATCAGAAATATAAATTGAAATTTGAAGAACAAGATCAACAATCAAATCATTAGAACAATATTTCTTCCATTTTTATATAAAACAAAACATAGTAAATAACCAGGTAGTAGTTCAACACTACACACAACACAAGCAAGCTCTCAAGTAGCCATTTCATATCCTCTCTACTACGAACAAAACAACAAAGATTTATTTATTATATAATTCAAGCACCGAAACACTAGGGGTGTGTTTGGTTTGATTTTGGGAGATAAATTTTCAAAAAAAAATCTTGAAGAAAGAGTTTAGAAATTTTTTTGGTTTGTTTGTTTGTATATTTTAGAAATAGTTTTGGAGTGTAGGAGCTTGAGATGATTTGATATTTTCTTGTAGTTGAGTAAATGTGTGTGAGAAAAAGTGATTGAGAATGAGAGAGGTGAGAGAAAAAGTAATTGATTGATGAGTAGGAAATGGAAAGTAATTTTAGAAATTTTTTTTCCAAAATCACTAAATCAATTAAAATTTTAAAAATATTTCTCCAAAATTTATTTCTTAAAAGCAAACCAAACAAGGCCTAGCACTCCAAAACTCAGTAGTGCAATTCAAGCAGAGATCTCAATGGACTTAACCTCAAGCTTTTTCACTACTTCTTTAGGCACAGTCACAGTCAGAACACCGTTCTCTATCGTAGCCTTGACCTGATCGACCTTAGCATTTTTCAGCAACCTGGAGCGGTGTAGGAACTTGCCGTTGCTACGCTCGATGCGATGCCATTTGTCATTCTTCTCCTCATGCTCTTTGGTCCTCTCTCTGCTGATTTGCAAAACTCTTCTTTCTTCAACTTCCACCTTCACTTCTTCCTTCTTAAGCCTCGGAAGATCGACCTTGAAGATGTGAGCCTCTAGAGTCTCCTTCCAATCGATTCGAGCATTTGCAATTGTAAAGGTTTCTTGAGCGGTGAAGTTGGGAGCATTGGCGAGAGCGCTGTTGAAGGGTAAGCCCTCGAAGGGATCCCAGATGTCAAGAGAGAATGGATCGAAGACATTGCTTCGTCGGCCGCTAAAGATCCTTGGAATCATCGCCATTTTCTAAATCGGCTGATTGTTTTAGAAATTGCCAAATAATGAATTTGAGAGGTTTATCGAAGCTCTGAACGATTTTCAATGATGCAATGAAAGTAGGGATGGCAATTTGAAACCGACCTGATGGGGACCCAATCCCCTGACCCCGATTTGAACAATTTTTCTCTGAAAAATACCCCCAATGGGACAGGGATGGTATTCAAAAATCAATCCCAGATCAATTTCGGGTCGGGGACGGTGATAAGTGTCCAAGCCCCAGTCCCGTTTGTCCCCGAACTGGTACATATATATACTTTTTGATTAGTTTCTCTCTCTCTCATTCATTTCATTTTTTCATTTCATATCTTCTCTCTCTCTCTCTCTCTCTTCTCTCTCTCTCTCTTCCTCACCTTTGATCTCTCTCTTCTTCACCGCCTCTCATCTCTCTCTCTCTTTCTCTCTCTCTCACACACATACACACACTCACTCAAAAAGAGCACTGAATCAGAGTCGTCGCCATGATGCCACGATGCCAGAGCACCGAATCGATCTCTCTCTCTCTACTTAGATGTCTCTCTCTCTCTAGTTAGATCTAATATAAACTGTTGATGATGTTATATAATATAAACTATGATGTTGTTGATGTTGGTTGATGATGTTGATGATGTTTGTTTGTTTTTTTTTTTTTTTTTTGATCGGATGTTGATGATGTTTGTTATTGTTGATGATGTTGAATCATTGCTGCTGCTGTTTGGGTTTTTTTTCTTTTTTCTTTTTTCTTTTTTTTTTGGTCCGGGGAATTTTCGGAGTCGGGGAAACCCGATCCCCGTTAAGGGGCGGGGATGGGGATGGTGATAGGTTCCCCATTGGGGATCGGGACCGAGGCCATTGGGGATCAAAGACGGGAAATGCAATCTCCGGCCTCGCCACGTTGCCATTCCTAATGGAAGCAAAGGAGCAGAGTAGGAGTCTTTTGGAAACACACTAAAAAGTTAATTTTTTGACTTTTTAGTTTTTTTAGCCAAAAAAATCAGCTTTTTTACTTAAAAGAATCCAATTTTTTTTGTTAAAAAAGCGACCAAAAAAAGTTAAAAACTTAATTTTTTATCAACTTCTCAAAACACCACTATATATAGGGAGAGCATGCTTAGCAGATGAGGTAGTAAGGATACAGAGAATCCTATAAGATTCGATTATATTCTTGAACCTCCTAGTTGGCTCTAAGCCTATTAGTAGGATCCCAAGTTTTGATTAGGCCCAATGCTATTGATGCCCAGCCCAAAACCAAAATTATATTATCAAAAACTGTTGCTAATTTTGTTTAGTCCAAAACCGAATCCAACTAATTATTCTGATTCCATGAACATATTGGTTATGAGAAAAAAAAAAAAAAAAGTATCCGCCCTCAGCAGAACAACAAATTCCATGAATAGAAATACAACAATAATTTAGATCACTAAAAAATACATCATTAATAACATTAATACATTGAGAATGATTAAAAAAAAAAAAAAAACAAGGCATAGAAAGTGGACAGGGCCCACTGCCACATCATTAGTGCTCCCTCTAGTGCTCCATTTTTAGTACTCCCAAGCATTTTTCATAAAAATATACGTTTCAATATATTTTAGTAGACAGGATAGAATCTTAATCAAAAAATCGAATTGATTTAATTATCTTTAACTATTGAATTACTAATTGCAATTTGCAATTGGCCTCGTTTGAGAAATTGTTATTTTAATAGGCTATTTTAGTTTTTGACAATTTTAATATATTAAAAATTACGTTTGAAAAGAATATTTGATTTTTTTTTTGTAATTGAATGTGATGTTTATGAGAAAAAAATAAAATAACTATAAATTTGATGTAACATTTTATTTTATTAAATATTTTAACATATTTTATCTTTTTGTGAATTTTAACTCAAAAAAATCAAAAATTCACTTGCTAAACAGGACATTATTGAACCAACTAGAATTTGTACGAAAAAACTAATTGTGAGACTGGGAAGCATGTTGTTTGCCACTTTTTTTTTTTTTTTTTTTTTTTTTTTTTTTTTAGAATACATCAACATCAACGGGCATGAAGTATACCCATTTAATAGAGACAAGGTGGGCCCTATGTTTTTGCAAGGAAAATGAGTGAGAGCACTAATTAGTGTTACCACTAATGATGTGACAGTGGCTCCACCATGAATGATTTGATATTTTAACCTTGGTGTTGTATTTTTTTTCTTTTTTTATTGAGTGCCATATCATTAGTGATCTTTTTAGAGTTCCAAAATTAGTGATCTCTATCATTGTTGTTTTTGCAATTGGTTACGGAAATCAGGGGAGAGACTAGTTGTGGAAGGTTGTAGAGATGGTGTTTGGGAAGTGAGTTTTTATGTAGATTTTATTAGATGTAGGTTTTTATGAGATAAAAAAATTTTGGTGTTTGGGAAGATAGTTGGGTTTTTATGTGGTTGGATGTGATGTTTGTGAGAGAAAAAGTGAAATGATTATGGGGTTGGATGTGATATTTTGTTTGGATGTGTTTTTTTTGGTTTTACAAAATTTTTGTCTTTTAGTGAAAAAAATGAGAAAAAAATTTGGGAACTTGCTTCCCATAGAGAACTCTTCTCCAGAAATTACCAGACTCATCCTTTTCCTCCTATATAAATCCCTTGCTCCTCCTCAACTCGTCAATCGAACCGAACTAAAATCGAACACAATCTTAATCAATCTTCTCAATCTCGATTACCGATTCTTCACTTGAAGAAAAAATAATTATCAGAAATGGCGATGATTCCAAGCATCTTCGAAGGCCGACGAAGCAACATCTTCGACCCATTCTCTCTCGACATCTGGGACCCCTTCGAGGGCTTCCCCTTCTCCACCACTCTCGCCAACGTCCCCAACTCTGCCCGCGAGACCTCCGCCTTTGCCAACACTCGCATTGATTGGAAAGAGACTCCAGAGGCTAACATCTTCAAAGCCGATCTTCCAGGGATGAAGAAGGAAGAAGTGAAGGTGGAAGTTGAAGAAGGAAGAGTTTTGCAGATCAGCGGAGAGAGAAGCAAAGAGCATGAGCAAAAGAACGACAAGTGGCACTGCATCGAGCGCAGCAGCGGCAAGTTCCTCCGCCGCTTCAGGTTGCCGGAAAATGCAAAGGTCGATCAGGTCAAGGCTACGATGGAGAACGGTGTTCTGACTGTGACTGTGCCCAAAGAAGAAGTGAAAAAGCTTGAGGTTAAGTCTGTTGAGATCTCTGGCTGAGTTAAAAGCCACCGTTTTTTGCCATCCAGATTCTACCTAGTTTTTTTTATGTGTTGATTTAATGAATAAGAATTTGTACTAGTTTTTTTAGTTTTTACAGCAACTATATCATGGATATATTGTAATGTGTTTTGTCAATGGTGTGAACATGTCTCAATTTTATGAATAGTTATTTTTTGTTTTTTATATAATCTGACTGATTTTTTTTTATTTTTTATTTTTTTGTCATTAGCTCAAATTATTCGCAATGATGTTAGCTATATCATTAAATATGAGTGACGAATGTAAAAATTATAAAAAAAAATTGTAAGATAATCAATTCTTTTTTTTTTTTTCTTCTCTAGATTTTTTAAAAAAAATTTGTAACTTTTTTGTCCTAATAAATTCAAAAACATAAATAAAAAATTTAAAAAGAACACTAAAAAAATTGTGAAATGGATTTTATTTTATGTTGAAATTCGCGTGAGTATTTATTTCAAATATATCACTCTGTTCAATTCATTTTTTTTCTTTTTTTCTAGATTTTTTAATTTTTTTTTGAAACTTTTTTTGTGAGAATAAACTCATAAAACATGAATAAAAAAATTTAAAAAAGAACACTAAAAAAATTGTGAAATGGGTTTTATTTTATGTTGAAATTCACGAGTGAGTTTTTATTTCAAATATCACTCTCTGTTCAGGTTTAATTTCTTCAATATATGTAATGCTTGATTGATAATTTCAGGGAGTGGGGAAATGTAATATTAAGACATTTTTGTTTTGTTAATTTCTGTTAACATTGTTGAATTATTTATCATAGGTTAAACCTATCCTCAAACTTTTTTACAGCAAGACACTCGCACTATTTAGATCAAACATGATGCAAAGATCTTGATTCAAAGATTTTACTCATTTTTCATGGCGATTTATCCATCACAGAAATGCATAGAGGAACATAACAGACTTCATATATATTCCTTTTCCACTTGTTTCAAGAATTATTACAATGGAATAGAGAGTGCCCTGATAATGTTTAGCAGGTTGTGCTTTTAAGAGAGTATATAACCAAGTGCACCTAATTTGTGGGCATGGAGGCTTCAGGTTCCTTTGGGCATTGGATTGATGATCATCTTAGACTATGGCTTCAACATCCAGAATCATAGCTAATTGTAGAAGATCTTAATTTAACCATATTGGTCATCTTAAGACGAAAAAAATTCATTCACAAAGACAGATTTTCAGAAATTGGATGCACAAGCAAATTTGACAATGATTATTGCAGAGCAAATTCTATCACTTTGCTGGACCCAAAAACTGAACAAGTTCCGGGTACCAACAAAATCAGCAATTAAACATAATGGAAACTTAAGAAGTAAATCAAGTAAATCAGAGAATTTCTAGACATGAAAACTGATATTATTATTCACAAACGCAGTTATATATACTTCAACTAAGCATTTACATACCAAAACACGCAGTCAATACAACCGAATTCAACAAGACAAATGACTTGCATACCAAAACCCCCAAACAAAAGTCACAATTTATTTTATACCCACCGGTTCACAACCGTGGACGCTTCTCAAAACCCTAGATTAAACCCACGAGACACCAGAACAGAGAGTGATGATGACGTTTAACCGGAGATCTGAATAGACTTCAAATCGCGCTTCTTCACGCCTTCTTTCGGCACCGTCACAGTGAGCACTCCGTTCTCCATCGCCGCCTTGACCTGATCCACTTTGGCGTTCTCCGGCAGCCTGAAGCGGCGGAGAAACTTGCCGCTGCTCCGCTCCATGCGGTGCCACGTGTCGCCCTTCTCCTCCTGCTCGCGATTCCTCTCTCCGCTGATCTGCAACACTCTTCCTTCCTCCACCTCCACCTTAACCTCCTCCTTCCTCAGCCCGGGCACGTCCGCCGTGAACACGTGCGCCGCCGGAGTCTCCTTCCAGTCGACGTTCGAGCGGACGAACGACGCCGTATCGGAGGGGAAGTGATCGAAGATCGGTCCGAAGTTGCTGTTGAACGGCCAGCCTTCGAAGGGATCGGACATCTGGAGGGCGAATGGATCGTAAACATTGTTTGATCGGCGGCCGAAGAAGTGAGGAATCAGCGACATTTTGGGTGTTTGGAGAGCTAGAAGACGGAGAGAATCGGAGAGTAAAGGTCTCAGAATTTGTGGATTTTGTAACTTCTTTTATGGTTTTGGCGATTGACCAATGAGGGGTTTTATACATGGGGACTGGATGATATTTTGTTTGTTCGGATTCCTCTCGAATGTTCCAGAGACTACCGCCCACACTGCTTTGTTGGTTTTTATTTTTATTTTTATTTTAGTCATAAGAGGAATAGGGTTTTTAATTTTTTTTTTAAAATAATTTATTTGCATTTTATTTTTTTGAAAAATGCTAACTGATAGGTGGTTAATGAAAATGTGTAAAAGATATATACTATTAAAATATGTAAATATATAAATAAAAATTACAAAATAATATCTATATAATATGGGAAGAGGGTTTTTGAATTTATATCCTACTAGAACATTTGAATGGTGAAGATTCATTTGTTTATTTACATAGATGGCTCAGATTATCTCTACACATACTTCCCGCCCAAAGAAAGAGTGAACTTCCTCCTCTCCCACGTCTCTCCTCTATTCTATCCTTATCTCTCTCTACTCCCCTTCCTTCTTGCCCACGTCTCCCTTCCCTTTATCTCTCCCTTCTCTGTTCTCATCAGATTGTAACCGACCCTCCCTTCTATCTTTATCCCTCCCTTCTCTGTTCTCATCAGATTGTAACCGACGCTCCTCTTCATCACAAGGTATTCCTGTCCTCCTCCCTCTCATCAGATTGTAACCGACCCTCCCTTCTATCTTTATCCCTCCCTTCTCTGTTCTCATCAGATTGTAACCGACGCTCCTCTTCATCACAAGGTATTCCTGTCCTCCTCCCTCTCTCTGTTGTATTTTTCCCTGAATGATCAAGAGTGAATCAATCAGTTTCTGGGTTATGCTTTACGGTTGGTGGTGGTTCTTTCACTGTCCTCCTCCCTCTCTCTATTGTATTTTTTTCTGAATGATCAAGAACAAATTAAATGGGATCAGATTTTAAGTGAATCAATCAGTTTCTGGATCAGATCTTGATTCTTCCTCCTATTGAATCAGATTAAATCAGTTTGTTCTTTCACAAACACCACCAACTGTTTGTGGGTTATGCTTTATGGTTGGTGGTGGTTCTTTCACAAACCACCAACTGTAAACACCACCAACTGTTTGTGAAATTGTCAGTTTCGATTCTCTTACTGGGTCTCACTCTCAGACTTTTCTTCTCCAAATCAATTGGGTTTTCGAATGTCGCTAAAACTCCAACCACCAGTTTTGATCGATCATTTTTTTTCGCTATTATGAATTAGGTTTCTCTTATTTTTACGTGGTTTTTTTTTTTATTAGCAGAGGAAATAAAAGAAGTGGACAGTGTAGCTAAATTTCTGCAGTTAATGCTGGTGGTCGACACAGGTATTGCCATCAAATTCCATAGTTATATTGTAGAGTGTGTTTGTGAACCCAGAACCATAAGTTTCTATCTATTTTATGGAAGATTCAGATCAGATTCCTTGAAGTGGTACTCATTTTTTTTCGCTATTATGAATTGGGTTTCTCTTATTTTTACTTGGTTTTTTTTTATTACTCGCAGAGGAAATAAAAGAAGTGGACAGTGCATTCAAATCTGCAAATTTTTTTGGTTGTGTTTCCATTTTTTTGCTTTATGTTTTCATTTTTGTCTAATGTGCTTTGTTTTCATAAATCTGCTTTCTCAGATGTGTGTAACTGTTTGGACTACCCATTTGTTGACCTCTAAAATAATATTTAAACAATTTAAAGGTTCTATTTTATGAGAGAACCAGGGACTTCTCCTTACTTTAGGAAGAAATTGGATCCCAGATGAGCTCACGACTCACCTTCGTCTCTTTATACAAAAAAACAAAGGGGGCTTTGCTTGCTTCAATTACCATTCAGAGCCATCCAAGATCATTTCCCTATTTTACATCAATGAAACAGAAAAAAAGTTCTTCTGCTTTCCTCATGCATATGAAGAATGGAGCGATTATATGTAATTTAAAAAATAAGGCACCCTAGCAGTATTTATCTGGCCTTCAAAATGTAATGAACAAGGATCTTTGTGCTGAGTAAGGCATTCATATCACATTGAAAGAAATTGGAATTGTACAAGCTTAAATTTAGGACCATACTGATATGGGTTTCGGCTAATTGAACCCAGAACCATAAATCTGCTTTTTGTTTTCACAACCAAACAAAGTGAATTTTTGTTTCATTTTTCTCTAATGTGGACTCGAAATGCGGATTATTTTGGGTTCTCTCTTAGTTTACTTGCAAGTTTGATCGATCTAATGTTACAATCCTTGATTGGGTTGTGCACTTTAGCTTTCCCTAAAATCAAAATTCTAGAGCATTCATGTTAATCTTTTGTGAAGAAAAAAAAAACCCAATGTAAATAGCTAAATTTCTGCAGTTAATGCTGGTGGTCGACACAGGTATTGCCATCAAGTTCTGATTCTAGATGGTTTATAGCATCAAATTCATAGTTATATTGTACAGTGTGTTTGTGGATATTTTTCTCACTGACATGCATTTGAATAAAGTTTATTGGCGGTCCTATAGACAATACAAAGTTCATAAAGAAGAAATAAGATTTTCTTAACAATGTGAACTTGAACCATTTAATGCTTACTGATTTTAAACTTGGTCAACTACGTATGTATTAACTTAAATTACTGGAGTAAGACTTATATAGCAACAATTGAGTAAGACTTAAGAGATTTTGTTTTAATAATTTTGCTTAAGAGAGAATGACATGAAAATTATTCAAACAAAACAACATTTTCTGGCCCAAAATCTTGAATTATTTAATAATTCTTTGGCTATTTATTTCTGTTTAAAAAAATTTAAAAATGCATAACTTAAGTTCTACAAATCTATTTTTAACAAAATTAATATAGGTAGATTTGTCTTTCTGTTATCTTTCAAATAATAAGATCAATATTGAATATGAAATTTAAAAATAAAGAAATAATAGATTGATTTTTTGATTAATTAAAATAACAAAACAACAAATTTTTTATTTTTTTTTTAAAGAAAGTAAACACTCCAATATGTTTGTTCCTGTTAGCCGATGTGTTACTTCCACCAAGTCATACAATCGATTGAGAACACACTGTATAGCCAGTTTTCTTTCTAACTATATATGCCTTCCAAAGGCACCTCAATCAATTGTATTCTTTTCATTTTGCATTATAAATTTGGGATTGTTTGTTCCATTTTTTTTTTTTTTTTGGAAATGTTCCATTTTTTTTTTCAATGTGTTGGGTTAGTTTTACTTGAGAGTTAGTATAAATTGCTAATTAAACAAAAAAAAAAATTTTGGGTGGCATATATTTATGTTTGGACTTTCTAAATGATAATGATAAATTTAAATTTAATTTCAACACTATAAAATTGAAGTCAGTTGGGGAAGAGAAGAGTTCAAATTTGGACAATTGTTGTGTTCCCATTTTAGTACTCTTCATGTTGCTAGGGTTGATTTTAATTTTATCATTTTAATGTGATTGTTAAAATACATCATCGAACAGCCATAATTATATAACCAAACATTTCAGGTTGAAGTACAATAGTTATGGACAATATCACTATTTTCGGTCAAGTAAGTGTTCTTTTATTTTTCTTTCTTTTTTTTATTTTTTTATTTTTTTTTCTCCCTCCATAGAAATTTAAATACCTCTCTTATAATGTAAGGCCTATTTATTTATTTATTTTAAACTTATCATATCTAATTTTCTTCTAATAAATGTTTTTTTCCTCATACTTTATAGGTAGATGAAGACTTACGCCGAACAGTAACATCAAGAAAGAAATGATTTTTTTTTTTTTTATGTGCACAAAATTTTATTTATCACTCTAAAGTTTTTGTATATATAGATTCAATTTCTTCAAGAAAGAAATGTTAATGTTGTTGTCCGCGATGAGCGTGACCTTAATACTATTCGCATTCGTGAGGTAAGCCTACAAGTAATTTATATTCGCATGCATTTCCTTATTATTTTAAAAATATATTTGAATTATATATTCTACTTATTTTTTATGGGGAAAGGGAAAGGAAAAACGCAAAGCAATATCAAAAGAGACAGAAAAGGCTATCCCTTCTGGCAAAGGAAAGGAACATGCAAATCCCGTAGTATGGTTTCTTAACTCTTTTTTATATATATTTTTATGAGTTATTGTTTTTTAAATATTTATTCAATTGTTTTGACTGATTGTAAAATATTTTTCTAAACCATGTTAAAGTAAGCATTTGTATACACTAGATGGATAGTGTCTTTTTGGCATTTGGTGAAAGTCCATGGGTTTTTTTCCTCCCTTTTTAAATTTTATCAATACACGCATTGGTTCTTATGTGACTAACAACTCAACCGAGCGAAGAAGAAAAGTTAGTTAAACTTTTGAGAACAAATACATGATAAAAGGGAAGCAAGAGATGGGACAGTCTTCATATTTCATGCATCTAATTATATAATATTCTCATTTTAGGCACACAATGAAAATGTGTTATCAAAAGCTGCATTGGCTCAACGTGCACGGCGAGAACGTAAAAGAAATCAAAACTCATGTTCTTCATACCAATTAGGACAACGCATGCGACGAGAACGAGAGAGATCAAATGAATGTATTAACCCAAGACAACATTCTGTAACACCCAATTGGTAAACAACTCAGTTTAATTCTTGAAATATATACTCTTACTATTACCACTTTATTATACAGATTTAAATTTATTCACAATCCATTTTTGTAGGCCTGCTCCTGCAACCCCATCTAGAAATGTTGGTGTGGTCATCCATGATGAGCATGACCTTAATGTTATTCGTATTCGTGCGGTAAGTACAAAATCAAGTAAAACACTGTATGTATTTTTATTTATATAAGATTTTTTTAAATCTTTTCAATATTTTATTTATATTTGTTAGGCAAAAGAAAAAGAAAAGGTCAACCCAATGTCTAAGGGAAAAGAAAAGGTGACTTCTTCTGACAAGAGAATCACAAATGCATGTCAAGTGGTATTGTAACATGCCCGGGGGGTACCCGCGCGCGTTAAACAGTTCGGACTCCCAAGATCTCTTTGATCTCAATGTCTCACGAGTGCAATGTGAAACGTAGATGAGAGTCCAGATTTGGCAACTTTTATTGAAAATCCATTTTATTGCAATTTTGTCAAAAATGGACTGCGTCATCAGATCTCAGAGTCGCCACCTAATATTTTGGGAAATTAGGAAACCCATGACTCGGTGCCAAAGGCCACTGTTCGTCGTAACCAAGGATGCTTGGCTCGGAACCTTAGGTATGAGAGGGGAAGGTCAATAATGAGCACCCCCGCTCACCCGATCAAAAGATCGGCCTCTACTAAACCATGATATGACTTTTATTTTCTTTATATGTTTATGTTCTGATTATTTTAGTAAATCCTAAAATTTACTATGTGAAGCATACAAGTATAGACTAGTTTGCTCAAATTGGAACAATTCAACTTCATGTTTGTTTTTGAAAAAGGGTTTGAATTTGCCACTTGACAAAGTGGGCTTAAAGTTTGTGAATTTGCCACTGCAAAGTGGGCTTAAAACGTACATTCATTGAATTATTCCAATTCAAACAACAAGCCTTCATCCACAGGCATTCAAACAGTTTATCATTTAATCAATTAGCCTCATGGTAGGATGCTAAACATAATAAGAAAAATACACACAAATGGGATGCTAAAGCATAAAAACTCACAGATTGACCGACGTCCCTCGAACAACTACAAAACAAAGTTAGTAAAATATGCATGATCTTATATACAGAATCCTAATGCAATTCACTCATGAGATGCAACTAAAGATTCGGCTTCTAAGATATGACATGTGAATCATCTCAATAACATGAGGTAGCGCATAGAATCACAGAAGAATTGATTAAATCCACACATGTAAATGTAGCCGAATCTTAATGCATGAGACATGGATGTAAAGCAGGGATATGCATGACATGTCAGATATATACATACACACAGTTAGGGAAAGCGAGTAAAGAATGGGATAGCAAAGGAGCGGGGTGGGGGATTATTACAGCACCTGAATTATTACAGATCCGAGGGGAATGAATAAAATAAAATCCTCAAACACTCAGAATAAAAATAAATTAAATTCAAACAAACTATTTGTCTTCACGCCTCTACCCATGTAAACTCATCCTCAATGAAGGCCCACCTTGACACCAAAGAGCAATGGACTACCACGTTTGCAAGCAATCAATTCATGCCTTCTTTTGAAAATTAGAGCATAGGCTCTTTCGAGATGCCTCATAACTTCAAACACCACGTGACTGAAGTAACAGTCTGAGCACCTTTTTCATTTGCTTTGTCAAAAACAAATTTTGCAAGCTTTGGTCCGTTTCCGATTCAAAGGTGAACCCATGTCGGAGTAACCTCGTGGTAGACGGATTTGTCGAGGGACTCGATGTTTCCTTCAATGCTAAACCACTTCACAGCACACTCCTAGTGAGCAAGTGCAAGCTCTCCTTTGCAGCTGCGCTCCATCTTCAGAACTTCACCACCTTCACCAAGTTCAACCAAACAAATTCTACAAACAGCTTCTTCTTCGGGAATATCTTCCCTAGCACGATCACTGCAATAATAGATATACGCACTGAACCTTGACACCATGCATCATCAACTTCACTACGTGGGTAACCACCACTCCATCCTCCACTGCCGTGTGTGTTGTTCGGTTTGGTGAAGTTGGTGGTGACTGTCTTACCGTGTCTTCCTCTCCCTCACCGTGTGTGTGTCATGTGTGCATGTGTGTGTGTCTCTCTCTCTCTCTCTAAACCCGTGTATCTCTCCCCTTTTGTGCTGTGTCAATCCGTGGTCTGTTAGTCATGGTGTGCCGTGGGTGTGTGTATGGCTATGGTGTGGTGTGTGCTGGGTGGCCACGGTGGTGGTGGTGTTTCTTCTCCCTCTCCCCGTGTGCCTCTGTGTGTGAGTGTATCATGGTGTATCTGGAGAATCAGCCCGTGAGCTCAAGTTGAGAGAGAGTGCCGTCCTCTCTATGCAGTCCCTCACCCGTGTATCTGCCTTTTTTTTCCCTCTGCCCTCCATGTGTGTGTGTGTTTTCTTTTTTCTCTCCCGTGTATCTCGTGGTCTCTCCTTTTGTGAGTGTGCCTCGTTTGTCTTTGCATGTGTCCATGTATGGTGAAAAGAGAGAGAGATCCCGAGGTGGTGGGTGGTAGTGTGCTCCACCGTGTCTGAATATGGTGGGTGTTGTGCATGTGCTAGCTGTTGTCCAGTGTGTATTTTTTAATTTGCATGTCAGTCTGTCGGTTTGCCGAGAGCCCCCCATTTTCTTCACCCACTCCCTCTCCTTTTCTCTTTTTATCATTATTGTCTTCACCTGCTCCAATATTCTCCTATTCCACCGAATTATATCACCCACTCCACCCACTACTCATATATATTTGATTTTATTTTTTTATTTTTTTATTTTTTTTTTGTTTTTATTATTTTTTATCACATACCAATTTATATAAACACACCTAAAAATTTGTACAAACACACAAAAATATTTTAATTTGACCAAAATGAGTGAGTTTCGGGATTAAAATTTCAATTTGATTTTTTGGTGAAGATGGTCAAACTAAAATGCCCAAGTCTTAGGGCCGGTCAAAATGGGGTGTCTACAGTTGCCCCTCTTTGACAGAGCTCGAAGTCATGAAATGACGTGAGTGAATGTCAAAGTCCGAAGACGACCCTTTTGACAAGGCCGTAAGACTTGGGCAATTACACAAAATGCAATGCATGTGGTTGAACCCGAAGGTTGCCTACGTATCCCTTTGCAAGGAATCAAACCAGCGTAGTTCAGGGGCAGAATGCAAATGATATACACAAAAATGCAGTTTGAAAGTTGGACTTACACGCTTCGCGAAGCCGGTTTGCTTGAAAATTCATACTCATACAAAAGAGGGATGACCTCAACTAAGAGCAATTAACATCCTAACGCGTCTCACGCGAGAGGAGAATGGATGGTGTAAACAGACAGGCGCACCTGCTGTTTTTAACCGAGTGAATCAACATCCTAACGCGTCTCACGCGAGAGGAGAATGGGTGGTGTAAACAGACAGGTGCCCCTGCTGTTTTTAACCGAGTGAATCAACATCCTAACGCGTCTCACGCGAGAGGAGAAGGGGTGGTATAAACAGACAGGCGCACCTGCTGTTTTTAACCGATTTTGAAGATTGGACTTATACGCTTACGCGAAGCCGGGATGGTAAGTGGACTTATACGCTTACGCGAAGCCGGGGTGGCAAGTGGACTTACACGCTACGCGAAGCCGGGGTGGCAAGTGGACTTATACACTTACGCGAAGCCGATTTAACGATTGGACTTATACGCTTCCGCGAAGCCGATTTAACGAGTGGACTTATACGCTTCCGCGAAGCCGATTTAACGAGTGGACTTATACGCTTACGCGAAGCCGATTTAACGAGTGGACTTATACGCTTTCGCGAAGCCGATTTAACGAGTGGACTTATACGCTTCCGCGAAGCCGATTTAACGAGTGGACTTATACGCTTACGCGAAGCCGATTTAACGAGTGGACTTATACGCTTCCGCGAAGCCGATTTAACGAGTGGACTTATACGCTTCCGCGAAGCCAATTTAACGAGTGGACTTATACGCTTACGCGAAGCCAATTTAACGAGTGGACTTATACGCTTCCGCGAAGCCAATTTAACGAGTGGACTTATACGCTTCCGCGAAGCCGATTTAACGAGTGGACTTATACGCTACGCGAAGCCGATTTAACGAGTGGACTTATACGCTACGCGAAGCCGATTTAACGATTGGACTTATACGCTTCCGCGAAGCCGGTTTAACGAGTGGACTTATACGCTTACGCGAAGCCGATTTAACGAGTGGACTTATACGCTTACGCGAAGCCGATTTAACGAGTGGACTTATACGCTTCCGCGAAGCCGATTTAACGAGTGGACTTATACGCTTACGCGAAGCCGGTTTAACGAGTGGACTTATACGCTTACGCGAAGCCGGTTTAACGAGTGGACTTATACGCTTACGCGAAGCCGGTTTAACGAGTGGACTTATACGCTTACGCGAAGCCGATTTAACGAGTGGACTTATACGCTTCCGCGAAGCCGATTTAACGAGTGGACTTATACGCTTCCGCGAAGCCGATTTAACGAGTGGACTTATACGCTTACGCGAAGCCGATTTAACGAGTGGACTTATGCGCTTCTGCGAAGCCGATTTAACGAGTGGACTTATACGCTTACGCGAAGCCGATTTAACGAGTGGACTTATACGCTTACGCGAAGCCGATTTAACGAGTGGACTTATACGCTTACGCGAAGCCGATTTAACGAGTGGACTTATACGCTACGCGAAGCCGATTTAACGAGTGGACTTATACGCTTCCGCGAAGCCGATTTAACGAGTGGACTTATACGCTTACGCGAAGCCGGAGTGGCAAGTGGACTTACACGCTACGCGAAGCCGGTTTAACGATTTGGATTTATGCAATGCAATGTCATGGAATGCTGGCTATGTTTGCAACTTTCCCTATTCTCCAACAGGGTGACAGACTAGGTTGGTTCAGTTTCCAGAATTGAGGCGCATACAAGCTATCTCAACCTATGGGGCTGCCATACAGATTTCAAGCCGGGGATACACCCCTGGGTATTTAAACCAGACTTTAGTCTCGGAAATCCCGAACCTTTTGCGTTCTAGGCATCGCCATTCGAACTCTAGTTTCCACCGTCTCAGTTGATCTCCTAGGAACTCATTACAAACACAGTCAGGTGACTATTCCAGACCGATTGAAGTCGTTCGGGCACGACAAACACCAAAGGACTTGCACCTTCAGAGGATTTAAGGTCTCCTAGACCATTGAAGTCGTTCGGGCACGACAAACACCAAAGGACTTGCACCTTCAGAGGATTTAAGGTCTCCTAGACCCTTGAAGTCGTTCGGGCACGACAAACACCAAAGGAATTGCACCTTCAGAGGATTTAAGGTCTCCTAGACCCCAGAGTTCATATACAGACAAAAATACACACAGATATATACATTCAGTATACATATATACATATACAGACAACATACAGACAGATACGGATATATACAGTATACACTCTCATATATATATACAGATAAAAAATACACAAATACGAACATACACACAGACATGTACATACGGTATACGTATACGGACTCGGGGAATATCCTGTTACGGGAAGATGCCGTTACTGAGAAGGCATATTCTGTTTGCTGACGTCAGCACACGCACGCAAAACACGCAAAATGAAAGGAAAAACACAAAATGCATGGACATGGGACACGGGGTGTCGAACCCCTGACCTCAAGCTCGGCCTCCGAGTCCTTAACCACTGAGCCGCGTCACTCTTGTGACAACCTATACAAACAAATATATATATATACTGTACAAGACATATATATACATAAAACCAAAACAAACCAAAAGAAACACTCAATGTGGGGTTCGAACCCCTGACCTCAGGCTCAGCCTCTCACTCTTCAACCACTGGGCCTAACCACTGAACTCAAGCCATACCTGTGACCCAAATGTTCAAACAAATATATATAATACATAGATATACAACACATATACATATATATATATATATATACAATTCTCCCGCCTCTCCTATTTTTGTCTTACTCTCTCTTCCTATTTTGTCTCACTCTCTCTTTCTTCATCTTCTTCGAGCGTCGTGTCTGTTGCGCGATTTCAACAATCGCGGCGCCTGACCGACAGGCTATCCAATCTTGCCCGATTGTCAATGATCATCTCGAGCCTTCCTCCTTCTTTGTCTTCTTCTTTGGTTTCATCCTCTTCTTAAGTTGAGGCCTGCGAAGGAGAGAGGCAGAGCAAAAACCTGCAAACTTTCTCTGCCACCACTCTGCACCCTCTTTCTTTTGCATTACTCTTCTCTACTATGGCCTCTTCACAAGGTTCTCTCACTCTTTTCCCAGACCTGAACGAGTCCACGATAGAGATGACCAATTCTGACTCCCCTGAACCTCAACCACGAGCTCCTCCTCCTTCTCCTGTTTTTAACTTTCCAGCGATGTCAGTTGAACAAATCATGGCGGCACAGTCTGACATCGAAGCAAACTCGTATACGCTGAGGTCATGTGTGGAGACCGTGACTGCGGTCTCCAACTTGTCCCGTCGACTGCAGAACAGAACGTGTGAGGTGCATCGATTGAATGCACAACTTTCTTTACTTCAACATATGTACAAAGATTCTCGAGGGGAAGTCAGCGGATTGAAGAAACAAATCAAGGAGTTGAAACGACAGGTGACCGTCGCAACTCATCATGGGACTACCTTTGACGGCCAGCGAGGGATAATTTTATTCGGAAGCTCTGCCAAGGCCGAGGCAGAGTCCTCAAGAGCTTCGAAGAAGTAAAGATGAAGCGAGGCAGCTGATGGTAAAGTCAGGCAACGAAACTGTGTGCAAACAAAGCTGGTTATAATCTTCGCCGCCGAGCTACTGCCGGAAAACTGAAAAAAATGCTACTCTATCTTTCTTTCTTTTTTTTTTTTGTTGTTTTTGCTTTTTTTGTTTTTGTTTTTTTTTTTTTTGTTTTTTTTTATGTCTCTGTGATCGGGGATATCCTCCCCTGACTGCAATAAAATCAGTTTCTTTTTTTTGCTTATCACTGGCATGACTGGCATATCACTTTGAGATTGAAAACAATTTGTTTGATTGAATTTGAGAATGATTGAATTTTTGAAGTCTGAATTAGACATTGAATCTTTACTGATCTGAATCAACAAATGACCCAACGAACTGAAAAACGAAGCAAATTAATCCAAACACACTTATGTACACTGATTGGTATAAATACACCGACTGGTATAAATATACTGACTGGTATGAAAGGAACACACTTATATACACTAACTGGTATGAATACCCTGATTGGTATGAATACACTGACTGGTATGAATACACACTTATATACACTGACTGGTATGAATATACACTTATATATACTGAATAGTTGACTCGAGTGGTGGAGAAGACAGAATCTCTAACTTAACTATGCCCCTAGTTCATTGCCTTGACCCTTTTTTGTCTCTTGATTTTTTTGTAAACATGTTTTAATCAACATGAGAGTTAGATTAGCATACTTATTCCATTTTCTGTTTCAAATCATGTAAGCTAAACTCTGAGCACTGAAAATTTTCCCTTTTCAAATCCAAATAATGGTCCAAGTTTTGCAAAAATGGAACAATTTTCGAGAAAAATTAGTCAGCTTCATTCAAATTAATCAAAACCTATTTTTGCAAATGGCCACTACTCAACTAACATGGAATCAACCATTGGGGTGCATAGTCCCAAACCAGATAATCAAAGGTGATATCTGAACCAAGCCAACCGAACCAAGCCAATCTGAACCGAATGAAGTCGAGCAGAACCGGACCAAACCGAACCGCCGAACCAAACTGAACCAGGTTGAATCGAAACCAACTGAACTGAGCAGAAGAAAGATACACCAATCAAACATGGAAGGACAACCAAGTCGACTAAAGATACACCAATCAAACATGGACAAAATGAATGAGTTGAAAAATTATTAGGGCCGAACTTCGAGATGAAGCTACCTACGTATCCCAAAGATAGGAATCAGGCCATCGTAGTTCCGGCTGAGGTTCACTCGAGTATTGACACTCTCCTTTTGTGCTCTAACTTTTGCCAAAGCCGCCCTTTCGGGTTTTCAACCTTGCGAGCTTTTGATTTTTTTGATTTTTTTATTTTCATCATTTTTTTTTATTTTCATTTTTTTTTATCATCATTTTTTTTAAATTTTTTTTTTTGTTTTTTCTGCTCTAACTTTTGCCTGGGTCGTCCTTCCGGGTTTTCCGCCCAGCGAGCCTCTCAAGGGTTACTTTCATTTTAACTTGTCTATGTTGATTGGGGAATCTCTAAGCCAACTATAAGAACAACTGCTACACTTGACCGGTAGATATGATGATGTAGGGACTAGGTTGAATTGGGTCCGAATTTGCCCCTAGTGTTGCCCCTAGTGTAGTGGATAGGAACTCGGCTGTCCTTCAATAATAAAATTCATTCTCTCAAATTCTGGGTTTTTCCTTTCTAGGCAGTCTTCATTGGGAGACGATTCAGTTTTAACTCTTTGATCACATCCAACCTTTTGCCCCTAGTTCAATGGCTCTTTCAAATCTAACTCACATCTGACCTTCTTGCCCCTAGTTCAAGGGTTGCTTCCAATCTGATCATAGGCCCTACATAGTTTTGGCTAGGTTCTCTCGGTATTGACACTCTCCTTTTACGCTCTAACTTTTGCCAAAGCGCCTTTCGGGTTTTCAACCTTGCGAGCTTTTCATTTTTCTTTTTATTTTTCCCTTTTTTTTTTTTTTTTTTGTGTGCTCTAACTTTTGCCTGGGTCGCCATTCCGGGTTTTCGGCCCAGCGAGCCTTCAAGGGTGGTACCTCATTGCCCCTAGTTCAAGAGCTGCTCCATTTCAACTATGCAAGCCTCACATTTTTGCCCCTAGTTCAAGGGCTGTTTCAAATCGAAATCACATTCTCCCTTATTGCCCTAGTTGAAGGGCTGTCTCCATTTTGAATCACAATCATTGCCCCTAGTTCAAGGGCTGTTTCCATTTGAATCACATCATGGCCCCTAGTTCAAGGGCTATTTCCAATTTGGCTATACAAGCCTTACACTTTGATTGATCATGGGAGACTTCAATCATGGTTGGAAGCTAAGGAGCTAAGGAGGTCGGACCACGAGTCAAGAGGGATCCTATGCTGTATAATCAATTCCAGGTCTGTTTTCATAGGACCAACGCAAAAACAGTTTTTGAAATCTTTTCACAAAGTGACTAATCACTCGTAAGACAAGATAGAACCAATTTGGACCAAGCTAGGATCCTTCTCAGTACCCACATTAACAAAAATGATTTTATTCATCAAAGGCTTAGCACACCTCTCTTTCTCTCAGTTGATCAAAATTTGAAAATCCCGAGGAAATTCTTCTCTTCGTTTTTATCAGAGTTTTGGAAAAAGTTTTGAAAACTTTGGTCAATGCAATGATTTAAAGGCACAGAAAAGTAGGCAGACTCTATGGCATTTTTTTTTTTTTTTTCTGTTTATTGAAAAGAGATTATGACTCAGTAATGAAACAGACTTTTGACAACATACTCAAAAGAAAATGACAAAGAGGACCTAGACAGGACAGAAATGTCTAGGTTAGCACTATCGAAATCAAAGACTCTAACTCATTAGGCTGACTCGAGCCTGACTCTAGCTCTACAAACTTGGTGGAATCAAACTTAGACTCAATACTCAATTCAGAACTCAAAATAAAATCATTTTCAAATTGCCAGTCAAAGTGTGGGCCAGCCACAACACTCAAATAAAGTCCGTGTAATCAACAGGTAGTCACTCCCCAATCACAGAGATGGTCAAATTTTATTTATATATATATTTTGTGATTTTATGTTTTTGTTATTTTTTTTTTTTGTTTTTGAAGTAATGGTGCTAAACTGAACAACCTGAACCACTCATTTGAATTTGAGAACCCTGTATAGATCCAATACATTGCACATAACACATAGCAGGAAAGAGAACAAACACCCCTATGGGGGGCTAGGGTTACCCTGTCCTAACTTTGAAATGATCTAGGGTTTCACTATTCAAACAAGCGGTATCATACATCCTAGAAATAGGAAAGCATTCTGTCCTAATTTTGAAAGGTACTATAGCTCACTATATGTACAAGGTTGGCTTTACTCTAGGGGTTGAAGTCAAGGTGACGTTACCAAAGAGTCCTTTGGGTCATAACCAATAAAGATTCCAGGAAATCAGAAGAGTCAAATAGCCTCTCTTCGGAGTCTGAGAACCTTAGATAGCAAAGCTAGATAGCAGGGCTACATAGCAAAGCTACCCTTTTGACAAATCTCAAAAGGTTATAACACAAGGCCTCTAAAGTATCGTAAAAATAGGTGTAGTGTCACAAAAAGCTTGCCTGTGCTCCCACCAGTATCTAGGCAACACAGGGACTTTAAGTGCACCAATGCATGCAATGCAATAACATATAACTGAAAATAAAAGTCATATCATGGAGTTCGAGTCAAGGTTTCATGAATCCCCAGCGGAGTCGCCAGAAACTGTAACATGCCCGGGGGGTACCCGCGCGCGTTAAACAGTTCGGACTCCCGAGATCTCTTTGATCTCAATGTCTCACGAGTGCAATGTGAAACGTAGATGAGAGTCCAGATTTGGCAACTTTTATTGAAAATCCATTTTATTGCAATTTTGTCAAAAATGGACTGCGTCATCAGATCTCAGAGTCGCCACCTAATATTTTGAGAAATTAGGAAACCCATGACTCGGTGCCAAAGGCCACTGTTCGTCGTAACCAAGGATGCTTGGCTCGGAACCTTAGGTATGAGAGGGGAAGGTCAATAATGAGCACCCCCGCTCACCCGATCAAAAGATCGGCCTCTACTAAACCATGATATGACTTTTATTTTCTTATATGTTTATGTTCTGATTATTTTAGTAAATCCTAAATTTACTATGTGAAGCATACAAGTATAGACTAGTTTGCTCAAATTGGAACAATTCAACTTCATGTTTGTTTTTGAAAAAGGGTTTGAATTTGCCACTTGACAAAGTGGGCTTAAAGTTTGTGAATTTGCCACTGCAAAGTGGGCTTAAAACGTACATTCATTGAATTATTCCAATTCAAACAACAAGCCTTCATCCACAGGCATTCAAACAGTTTATCATTTAATCAATTAGCCTCATGGTAGGATGCTAAACATAATAAGAAAATACACACAAATGGGATGCTAAAGCATAAAAACTCACAGATTGACCGACGTCCCTCGAACAACTACAAAACAAAGTTAGTAAAATATGCATGATCTTATATACAGAATCCTAATGCAATTCACTCATGAGATGCAACTAAAGATTCGGCTTCTAAGATATGACATGTGAATCATCTCAATAACATGAGGTAGCGCATAGAATCACAGAAGAATTGATTAAATCCACACATGTAAATGTAGCCGAATCTTAATGCATGAGACATGGATGTAAAGCAGGGATATGCATGACATGTCAGATATATACATACACACAGTTAGGGAAAGCGAGTAAAGAATGGGATAGCAAAGGAGCGGGGTGGGGGGATTATTACAGCACCTGAATTATTACAGATCCGAGGGGAATGAATAAAATAAAATCCTCAAACACTCAGAATAAAAATAAATTAAATTCAAACAAACTATTTGTCTTCACGCCTCTACCCATGTAAACTCATCCTCAATGAAGGCCCACCTTGACACCAAAGAGCAATGGACTACCATGTTTGCAAGCAATCAATTCATGCCTTCTTTTGAAAATTAGAGCATAGGCTCTTTCGAGATGCCTCATAACTTCAAACACCACGTGACTGAAGGTAACAGTCTGAGCACCTTTTTCATTTGCTTTGTCAAAAACAAATTTTGCAAGCTTTGGTCCGTTTCCGATTCAAAGGTGAACCCATGTCGGAGTAACCTCGTGGTAGACGGATTTGTCGAGGGACTCGATGTTTCCTTCAATGCTAAACCACTTCACAGCACACTCCTAGTGAGCAAGTGCAAGCTCTCCTTTGCAGCTGCGCTCCATCTTCAGAACTTCACCACCTTCACCAAGTTCAACCAAACAAATTCTACAAACAGCTTCTTCTTCGGGAATATCTTCCCTAGCACGATCACTGCAATAATAGATATACGCACTGAACCTTGACACCATGCATCATCAACTTCACTACGTGGGTAACCACCACTCCATCCTCCACTGCCGTGTGTGTTGTTCGGTTTGGTGAAGTTGGTGGTGACTGTCTTACCGTGTCTTCCTCTCCCTCACCGTGTGTGTGTCATGTGTGCATGTGTTGTGTCTCTCTCTCTCTCTCTAAACCCGTGTATCTCTCCCTTTTGTGCTGTGTCAATCGTGGTCTGTTAGTCATGGTGTGCCGTGGGTGTGTGTATGGCTATGTGTGGTGTGTGCTGGGTGGCCACGGTGGTGGTGGTGTTTCTTCTCCCTCTCCCGTGTGCCTCTGTGTGTGAGTGTATCATGGTGTATCTGGAGAATCAGCCCGTGAGCTCAAGTTGAGAGAGAGTGCCGTCCTCTCTATGCAGTCCCTCACCCGTGTATCTGCCTTTTTTTCCCTCTGCCCTCCATGTGTGTGTGTGTTTTTCTTTTTTCTCTCCCGTGTATCTCGTGGTCTCTCCTTTTGTGAGTGTGCCTCGTTTGTCTTTGCATGTGTCCATGTATGGTGAAAAGAGAGAGAGATCCCGAGGTGGTGGGTGGTAGTGTGCTCCACCGTGTCTGAATATGGTGGGTGTTGTGCATGTGCTAGCTGTTGTCCAGTGTGTATTTTTTAATTTGCATGTCAGTCTGTCGGTTTGCCGAGAGCCCCCCATTTTCTTCACCCACTCCCTCTCCTTTTCTCTTTTTATCATTATTGTCTTCACCTGCTCCAATATTCTCCTATTCCACCGAATTATATCACCCCTCCACCCACTACTCATATATATTTGATTTTATTTTTTTTATTTTTTTATTTTTTTTTTGTTTTTTTATTATTTTTATCACATACCAATTTATATAAACACCTAAAAATTTGTACAAAACACAAAAATATTTTAATTTGACCAAAATGAGTGAGTTTCGGGATTAAAATTTCAATTTGATTTTTTGGTGAAGATGGTCAAACTAAAATGCCCAAGTCTTAGGGCCGGTCAAAATGGGGTGTCTACAGTTGCCCCTCTTTGACAGAGCTCGAAGTCATGAAATGACGTGAGTGAATGTCAAAGTCCGAAGACGACCCTTTTGACAAGGCCGTAAGACTTGGGCAATCACACAAAATGCAATGCATGTGGTTGAACCCGAAGGTTGCCTACGTATCCCTTTGCAAGGAATCAAACCAGCGTAGTTCAGGGCAGAATGCAAATGATATACACAAAATGCAGTTTGAAAGTTGGACTTACACGCTTCGCGAAGCCGGTTTGCTTGAAAATTCATACTCATACAAAAGAGGGATGACCTCAACTAAGAGCAATTAACATCCTAACGCGTCTCACGCGAGAGGAGAATGGATGGTGTAAACAGACAGGCGCACCTGCTGTTTTTAACCGAGTGAATCAACATCCTAACGCGTCTCACGCAAGAGGAGAATGGGTGGTGTAAACAGACAGGTGCCCCTGCTGTTTTTAACCGAGTGAATCAACATCCTAACGCGTCTCACGCGAGAGGAGAAGGGGTGGTATAACAGACAGGCGCACCTGCTGTTTTTAACCGATTTTGAAGATTGGACTTATACGCTTACGCGAAGCCGGGATGGTAAGTGGACTTATACGCTTACGCGAAGCCGGGGTGGCAAGTGGACTTACACGCTACGCGAAGCCGGGGTGGCAAGTGGACTTATACGCTTACGCGAAGCCGATTTAACGATTGGACTTATACGCTTCCGCGAAGCCGATTTAACGAGTGGACTTATACGCTTCCGCGAAGCCGATTTAACGAGTGGACTTATACGCTTACGCGAAGCCGATTTAACGAGTGGACTTATACGCTTCCGCGAAGCCGATTTAACGAGTGGACTTATACGCTTCCGCGAAGCCGATTTAACGAGTGGACTTATACGCTTACGCGAAGCCGATTTAACGAGTGGACTTATACGCTTCCGCGAAGCCGATTTAACGAGTGGACTTATATGCTTCCGCGAAGCCAATTTAACGAGTGGACTTATACGCTTACGCGAAGCCAATTTAACGAGTGGACTTATACGCTTCCGCGAAGCCAATTTAACGAGTGGACTTATACGCTTACGCGAAGCCGATTTAACGAGTGGACTTATACGCTACGCGAAGCCGATTTAACGAGTGGACTTATACGCTACGCGAAGCCGATTTAACGATTGGACTTATACGCTTCCGCGAAGCCGGTTTAACGAGTGGACTTATACGCTTACGCGAAGCCGATTTAACGAGTGGACTTATACGCTTACGCGAAGCCGATTTAACGAGTGGACTTATACGCTTCCGCGAAGCCGATTTAACGAGTGGACTTATACGCTTACGCGAAGCCGGTTTAACGAGTGGACTTATACGCTTACGCGAAGCCGGTTTAACGAGTGGACTTATACGCTTACGCGAAGCCGGTTTAACGAGTGGACTTATACGCTTACGCGAAGCCGGTTTAACGAGTGGACTTATACGCTTACGCGAAGCCGATTTAACGAGTGGACTTATACGCTTACGCGAAGCCGATTTAACGAGTGGACTTATGCGCTTCTGCGAAGCCGATTTAACGAGTGGACTTATACGCTTACGTGTAGAAAATGAACATGTAGAATGATGGGCAACCATTTTACATCAATTAGACGCGGCAGGAAACAATCTACCTGCTCATCTTCATTACAATTCAACAACTGATTGACGTCGGTATAACTTACCAACTGCAGATGAGATTGCGATTGTAATACCAGGTGATGGAACAGAGCTAAGTGGAATGAGAGATATTATCTTACATTTCCAAGGAATAATGAGTTGATGCAAATTAATGAATGTCACCCAGCATACTTACCATTACATTATGTTCTATTATTTCCTTATGGTGAGCTTAGATGGGAACCTGAGTTGAAATTGTGGAATGTTCAATATGATCGACCTTCAACTGATCGACTTACTCAAATGGATTTTTATAGTTATCGTTTGTTTGAACGACCCACAGAGTATTCAACTATTTTGAGAGGTGGGAAACTATTTCAAGAGTTTTTGGTAGATGCTTCGGCCACAACTGAGCAAAATCGATTGACATACTACAAGCTTAATCAAGGAAACTTCGGGTTGAGCTTTACCAAGAGTTGTCAGATATTGATCCAGATCATGTGCGACCTGGTCAAATTGGTCAAAGGTTTGTTTTGCCATCTTCATTTACTGGTAGTCCTAGACATATGTTTGAAATCTTTCAAGATTCAATGGCTATCACGCGATACAACCAACACCCAGATATTTTTCTTACCATGACTGCAAACCCTAATTGGCCAGAAATTACTTCAGCATTATTATCACATCAAAAACCTATTGATCGTCCTGATTTCATTGCCCGTGTTTTTGAGTTGAAGAGAAAATGTTTGATGAAGGAGATAGAAGCAAATAAAGTATTTGGAAATAAAGTTGCACATGTTTTTACAATTGAATTTCAAAAACGAGGCCTCCCCCATATGCATGCACTTTTATTTCTTAAGGGTCCAGACAAAGTTCGGACATGTGCTCAAGTAGACAAATTGGTCTGTGCAGAATTTCCAAACCCAAAATATGATCCTATGCTTTTTGAAACTGTTAAATGTTGTATGGTACATGGACCATGTGGTGCTCGAAATCCTCATGCACCATGTATGGAAAATGGTAGATGCAGTAAGAGATATCCTCGAGCTTTCACAGAAACAACAACTATGGATCAAGATGGATACGCCATCTATCGTCGTAGCAATAATGGCCAAGTATATACTGTGAGGGGGCAAGAAGTTGATAACAGAGATGTCGTACCATACAATGCATATCTTTCTAAACTTTTCAACTGTCATATAAATGTGGAAGTATACGCCGGAATGAGATGTGTCAAGTATATACATAAGTACATTTACAAAGGTTATGATCGTACAACGATGGTGTTAGGATCGATAAATGAGATTCAACAATATCTCGATGCAAGGTATATTGGACCTCCTGAAGCTGCTTGGCGAATATTTGGTCATCCTTTGCATGCAGAGATACCAACAGTTGTACGATTGGCACTTCATTTACCTGGAATGCATCGCGTTGTTTTTAACCCAGAAGAGTCATTAGAAACGATTTAATCTAGAGCTGGTCAACAAATGTCAACTCTTACTGGCTTCTTTGCATATTGTGCTACCAGTGAAAATGAATGTCCATTCACTTATCAAGAATTTCCACAGCATTTTGTATGGCTCAAGTCAGAAAAGAGATGGAAATCAAGAGAAAGAGGATATGCAATTGGTAGAATATACTTTGCCAGTCCTAATTGTGGTGAAAGATTTTATCTGCGTTTGTTACTAACTGTTGTCAAAGGACCAAAGTCATTTCGATCTTTACGCACAGTCGATAATGTTGTGCATGATACATTTAAATTAGCATGTGTTGCAAGGGGGCTTTTAGAAGATGATGAAGAATGGATACAATGCTTAAAAGAGGCTGCAGTTATGAAAACTGGATACCAATTGAGGAGATTGTTTAGTGTTATTCTCACCCAGTGCTCTCCACTAAATCCATGTGCATTATGGAATCAATTCTCAACGCATATATGTGATGATCTTGCACATAAGATTCGTACATTGTTTGCCATTTCTAACCCAACTGAGGTTCAAATTGAAGATTATGGTCTCCATCTTTTGAATCAAATGCTTCATGAATCAGGCAAATGTTTAATTGACTTCCCACCCATGCCACAACCTACTGCAAATTGGAGTGCAGTAGTTGGTAATCGATTGATATTCGAACATCAACAACTGCAGAATGAGGCACAACAGGCAGATCCAGAAATTACTATTGATTGTCTCAACAATGGACAACGGAATGCTTATAACACAATCACTTCTTCAATTTTTCAAAATAAAGGAACTGTTTTCTTTCTTAATGGGGGGTGCTGGAACAAGGAAAACATTTCTGTACAATACGATTGCATTAAAATGTCGTAGCCTTGGGTATATTGTTGTTACTGTGGCTTCATCTGGAATTGCATCATTGTTATTGGTAGGAGGTCGCACTGCACATTCAACATTTTCCATTCCGTTAGATGTCTTGGAAAATTCACTTTGTGGGTTTACCAAACAATCATTACAAGCTGAGTTGTTTAGAGAAGCAAAACTCATAATTTGGGATGAAGTTCCTATGCAACATAGACATTGTGTTGAGGCGGTTTATCGTACATTGAGGGATATTCGTGATAGTGAAAAGCCATTTGGGGGTATTACTGTTGTTCTTGGTAGAGACTTTCGACAAATCTTACCAGTTATACCCAAAGGAATTCGTGAGCAAATTGTGAATGCTTCATTAAGACACTCTGTTCTATGGAAGCATATACATATCTTAACTTTGGATTTGAATATGCGCTTGAATCATGGAGACCGTGAAAATGCTATTTTTGCAAATTTCTTGATGGAGGTAACACTACTTTAACCTTTTTCTTTATTATATAGATTATTTTAAATTAATAAATTGTTTTTACACTCATATTTTTTTTAATTGATTTCACTTTTTTTAGATTGGGACTAATCCTCAGGAAATCATCAACCTTCCATCAACAATACACAAATGTCAAGATTTGAATGAATTGCTCTCTACAGTTTACCCACAGTTGAATATGATAGAGACGTCGACCCCAACATTTTTAACTGAACACACCATTCTATCTGCACGTAACGATGATGTCAGTGACATTAATACTACTGCGTTGAATATCTTTCCAGGGAGATTATATACTTATTTTGCAGCAGATAAAATGTCTGAAGATAATGAAATTGATCCTACCATTACAAATAGATATCCTAATGAATATTTAAATTCATTGGATCCTCCCGGGCTACCAACTTTTAAGTTAGAGTTGAAAGTGGGTTGTCCTATAATATTGTTAAGAAATATTGCACCGAAAGATGGACTATGTAATGGTACAAGATTGATGGTTACTAGGTGCGACACTCGCATAATTGAAGCTCAAATTTTAACTGGAGAAAAGTTTGGCAATTTGGCATTCATACCAAGAATATCTTTGACACCATCTTCTTCAGAAATGCCTTTCCAAATGACAAGACGTCAATTTCCAGTCCGATTAGCATATGCCTTGACCATTAATAAATCTCAAGGACAATCTGTGAAATTTGTTGGGGTTGATTTGCGCATACTAGTGTTTAGCCATGGCCAATTATATGTGGCATTGTCCAGATGTACATCCTTTGATCGTATAAGTATTCTCCTCCCTACAGATAGTTTGGATTCTACTACAAATATTGTTTATCCTGAAGTGTTGTTGTAGTGTTCCATGTTCATTAAATCATGTTTTATCAAAAGGTAACCATGTAAATTTATTTCTATTGGATATATAGATTTTTTTATATAAAATTTCAATCTAATAATAATTGGAAATATGGATTTTTTAAGGATTGGATCGAAAAATTTATGGAGCTTAAAAGGAGAAATACAACTAGCTTGCTTCGATGGGGATGTAATAAGGTAATTTCAATCTCAAAGCAACAAATATACCAATCTATATTTTTTTTTTTTGTTTCCACAAATTACCAGATTGTTGTGCATGTTTCTCATTGGGGATGCATACAAGTTGATACAAAGACTTTTTCGAAAGTAATGAGGAGGAAGTTTGGTCAAATACATGTTTGAAGACACATTATTGACACATCTTCTGTGAAGCATACATATTCTGGAAAGCTTCGACCCACTTTTTTTTAATAGAGTTTTAACTCACTCTTTTGGCGTATGACAATATAATGTTTGTTTTTCTTATGTAGTTAGAATTTGATTGGCAGTAATAACACTAACTGATGTGCATTTTAATTTTAATTTCTTTTAAATTGCAGAGTATTGGCTGGTGTGCATTATTTAATATTTAATTTTTTTTTATATTTGATTTGTTTGAAATTGTAAAGTGTAGTCTATTAAATAGATTTTTATAATTGCATTTTAATCTTAAATTTCAATAGTGTTGCGATTACAATTATATTATAATCCTAACATTATTTACACCGTACCTTCAGGCACGGGCATACGCTAGTATCAAATATGTATTGAAATTCTAATTTTTTGATTTTATTTGTTTTTTAACAAACATTTATTAGGCAATTGTAGGATATTAACAAACTTTACTAAGAGCAACTCTAATCTTACTTTTTATTTTTTATTAATTTTTTTTTTTTTTTTTTTTTTTTTTTTTTTTAAGATTGTAGGATGTTAGATTGTTAGTAAAGTATTACAACTAAAAGGGTCGTCGTTATTCCATCAACTCGAATTCCTGACATTCTTCTCACCACACCTTAATACTATGTTTGGATTGACTGATTTTGAGAGAAAAGAAAAAAAATGGAGAGATACGTATTTCTCTTACTTATTTGGATAACTTAAATGGAGAGAAACAGAGATAAATTCATTTTTCTTATAACCCTCATTTTCAATCTTTTCAAAAGTGGAGAGATTGGGAGAAAAAATAAATCAACAGATTCTTATATTTTCATAATACTAATTTTGTCCCTATAAAAATAAAAAAATAAAAAAATTAATACCCATGTCCTCAAGGGCTTTTCATATTATTTTGGTAATATAATATAAAATAGTTTCTTTTATTTTCTCTTATGAAATTTAACCAAACAAGAAAGAAAGAAATTACAATCATTTCTTTTATTTTATTTCTTAGTTATCCAAATAAGAAGAAAAAAAATTACAATCATTTCATTTCATTTCTTTTTTTTTATAACTTAAGTAATCATTTTTTTTCTTTTCTAGGTTCCCAAACATAATGTAAAGGTGTGACTACAAAACCATTAGGCCAAACTCAGGATCTTTTTTTTTTTTTTTCCCCTTAGTTGAATGATGAGAAAAGTATACTATTTATTTTACCTAACTAACTATTCATTTATATGCTCTACCGCTATTGTTTATTTCATATATTTATTCGCACAAATTAGTTTAAAAAATCTCTCAATGCTCTTTACATGTAAATAACCTACAATAATCTTGTTAAAATAACTATTACAGTAAGTAACTTGTTTGAGAGGGTAAAAAATGATGAAATTAATTATAATAACTAACAAACTTCTTTTAAAGAGCTCGCCGAAAATACTTTAACAAAATATGAAGTGTAATAATAACACTACTAATTGTATAACATGACAAGAGTAAATTATTATCTATATTACATACGTTGCAACATATCTTTAAAATATTTTTTTATAAATATAAATATATGTATAAATAATTCAATTAAATTTTATAAAACATTATTTTTTAAAAAGAAATCTTTTATGTATCATAAATTATACAAATAAACTGCTAATAAACAAGCCATTCAATCAAGTTAAATGAAGAATCTATAGAATTTGGTTCTTCTCAAATCATGCATAAAATCTCAATCTTCTAATTTAAGCGAATGGAATTGCATACTCAGGAGAATAAAAGGACTACCACCCCTATAGCTAAGTGCAGCACCATTCTATCAAAGGAAGAGTGCAAATCAAAAAAAATGGTAAATAATTAGACATTGAAAAGTTTGTGTATAAATTCATTTTAAAATACCGTCAAATTTCTTTGTGTCTATTGTAAGTAGTCAATTAGAATTGGAAGATTATAAACTTAGAATTTATTCAGAAATAAGGGTCAATGATTCAAATTTATTTTACTCGTGAACTCACGCTTCATCAATTTAACACAATCTAATTATAGGTAAATTTTGATTCTCTAAGTGTGGTTTCTGTCTTTTTTGATCTTAGAAACTATCAAGATCTGCCATACATATTTGGAGAAATCTATAATATGCACTCTTTAAAATGGTGCATATTGTGCAAAAGTTACGATTTTTTATGATGAACATTATAATTATTTGTAATATATGTTATGACATTTTGTGATGAAGTTATGAATAGCGAATTTATAATGCGCATCCTAAGCTTAGGAATGATAATATTATGACACATTATGATTTTTTTTGTTCTGACACTTTGAAATTTTGTTATTATATTTTTCAATGAATAAAAAAGTTATAACTTTTATAGTGAAAAAAATATGATATTTTGTATTTAAATTATAAAATTTTATAAAAAAATTATGAAAGACATTATATGTACTGTTTTTAAAATGTATATTGTAGCATTTCCGTACAGATTTTACATCATTATTTTGGCATCTCATTTGTGAGAAATCAATTAAATTGTCTCTCAAGTTCTTATTTTTGTTTTTGTTTTTTTTTATATTTATTTTCTGTGCACGGTCGAAATTGATGAGAACCATTGTTAGGCACAGGCAATGGCAAAGCCACTTAACCACGTGGAAGGCATGTGTGGTTTAATACATGTGTGATTTATTTATTGATTGATATTTAGAAATCAACATAAAACACTCTTATTATCAACCTTTTTGCACTCATTTTCATAAATTTTCTATCAACAGGTGAACCAATTGAGTGATGACAAGTGGTAATGGAGTCAAAGTGAAAGTTTTCCATTGATCAGAGGGATAGGTGGCATGAAGAAGGTGATTGTGTGCATGAAGTGGTAGAAATAACCTTGGAATAGTTGCTAACCAGTTTGTGGCTTAGTAGGCTGGTTTGTAGGAGATGATGCTTGCAATTGGGGGCTTATTTTCTGTCGATATGGTTCTCAAAGTGATGAGGGGCATGTGGCAGGATGGAGGAGAGTTGGTTCGACAGAAAGAGTTTAAGGTTTGGTAAGGTTTGAAGGCTTGGAAGTAAGGAAGTAGTTACAATAGTAGTAGTTAAGAAGTTGAAAGTTTGAAGGAGTCATGTGATCATGTGCCAAAGAAAGAGAAAGAAGTTATAAAAGTCAAGAATTTGCAGAGAGAAGGATATCAACAAAACATCAACATTGAACATGAGTTCAATTAGGAGTAGATTAGTAGTTTATTCTCTCTATGAGTAGTTTTAATTTAGTATTTCTGCGATGGTTTTTGGTTCTTATAATCAATAAACTTTTTTATAGTTCTTTTGTGTTTCTGTTTTTGTTCTTGTTCACATCTTTGTAACAAGTAACAATTTTAGCAATACAGTATCAATTTTTAGTTTATTTCTCTCTGTTGATAACCTCCAAAGAAATCATTGAATCTGTCAAGGCATTGAGACACTCAACCACATTGCTTGATCCTGTTGTTTGTGAAAATTGGTTTGTTTGCTGTCTGTCGATTTAATCTAAATCAGATTTTTGCTAACACAACCTGTATTTTATACTTGTTAATTTGAACGGAATATATAATGATACATTTCAGTGCATAAATTATAGAAAAATTATGTAATTATTTTTAAATGAATAGGTGAACTTCACAGGGACCAACGTAACTTTACCTAACTAAATATGATAGTAATTATTTTTAATGGCCATTATATATCACCAAATTATGTTACATGAACCTGTCACCATTGTTATGGCTTCTTATACGATACAGTAGACATGGACAAACATAAGGCCAAGTCGAGTTTGGGCTAGGCCTACACCATATAATAAGAGTATATGTGTTGTTCTAAGTCCAACCTCACCCAACATCGAGCATAACTTAGTCATCGTAAGTCCGACTTTTAAAAAGTGTTTAAATATCAAGCTCACTCAATAAATATGAACTTATTATTATTTTTTTCCATCTTAAAGAACTATTGGATTATTTAAACCTTTTAAATAATTCTTTAAATTTAAAATATTAACAAAATTTAATTATAAAATAGATATAATATTTTAAGAAGAACTTATAGAAAGATATATACACTTCTTTATGAATAAAAAAAAATATGTGTATTTTTTTATATTTTATTTTTTAAAAATTTTATTTTGCAACTAAGGCCAAGTTTGGCAAGTTGAAAAAAAATCAAAAAGTCAAAAAGTTACTCAAAAAATTAAAAAGTTATTACTATTCACCAAAAGTCAAAAATTACGACTGCACAACTCTCAATCCTAATTTTTCCCTACAAACTAATTTATACAATTTTTTAATACATATTTTTTTCATAAAAAGTCAAAAAATTAACCCAAACATTCATATTTTTTTCCTCAATTTTTTAGTTCAAAAAGATAAAAAGTGCACTTATTTAGGACACTCTAAACAACCTCTATAAAAATTTAAATTTAAATTTTCTAAATAAGCAGGACGGGCTGTACCCAGTTAAAACTCTTTAATCCAAGTCCAAACCTAAAAATTAAACAGGCTCAAAATTTTTGTCCTTTTCAACCTTATGAAATAAATATTTGTTTCAAATCTTAAAAATATTGAACTGGGCTAAGTAGATTCCCTATGACATACCGTGAGTCCCATGATTTTATAAATAAGTGTACATATAACCATGTTACATATTTGGTTTGGAACAAAATATAACCATGTTGCATTAATACACATCAAAATGATATAATTGAATTTTTTTAAAACTTCTAAGTGAAAATTTTTTATTTAATTTAATCTGAATTTGTATTAAAATGTGAGATTAAAAAATTTAAATTATTATTATTATTATCAACATTTTATTAACAAAGGGACTCAGTCAAGCAGTCCAATTTTAGATTTTTTCGGTCTATAGGTCCATACACTGAATTATTTTGCCTATAAGGACATGCCTTTGGAAAATGACCAAACTACCCATTATTCCTGTTGTGGAGTCGAACTTTATACAACATACTCAATATGTTGAAATGTAACGACCCCAAAATCCGTATAAGAAATTACCTTTATGCCCTTGTGGGTTAATGTACTTTAATTTAATTATATATGTTCGAATTGAAGAATTATCTATTGGGTTACGAATTTAAAACTGGAATTGCCGACCTTTATGGGTTCAGAAATCGAAATTGAGTGCATGGATATGTTAATGGAAATTTTTAGAACTATTTGGGAAAATTAATTAGAAATTTAGTTCGTCTGATTCGTTAAAGTATGTTTGGGTAGTTAACTTTGTACTACAAATTGAAGACCTTAGAGGCTTCAGAAACCAGAACAGATGACATATTTATGACTAGTATAATTTTTAGAGTCATCTGGGAAGTTTAATTGAAATTTGATTTTGTGCGATTCGTAAGGGCATGTTTGGCCCTCCTTACTTGTGGAAAGCTTTTATATATATATATATATATGCTATATGAGTTGTTGAACTCAACCTTTGAGCCAAAAAATATCTAAGGAAAGAAAAATCTGGAGAGAGAGCAAGAGAGAAGCAAGAGAAGAAGAGAAAACTTGAGAATGATGAAGAAATCAAGGATTTGGCTTGAATTCATCATGGTTATACAAGAATAAGTGATGGTAAAGGCTTAAGGTAAGATTCTCCCTCTCAATCCTTGAAGATCATAAACTAAAGAGTGAGTTTCTTGGGTTATCTATGATTGTATGTGTAGGTCTTGTTTCTTCAAGTAAAAAGATGTTGAATCTTTGAATATAGCATGAATTATGTTACAACTTAGTTTCTTGTAAGAATTTTATGATTTTTTAAATAGGCTAAAGAGGATTCCACCATATAAGTGAGCTTTGAACCCCAAACCATGGCTACTTTATGCTTTTGTGTTTTAAATCTTAATCTTGTTCTTGTGCTTGGGAATTTGAGTAGTATTTTGGGGTTATAATCTTTGATGGAAGCTAATAATGTGAAATTTATCATGTATTAAAGAGTTTTAGGCTTTGATTTACATGAATTTGAAGTTTAATTGTGAAAATGAGAGGTTCCAAAGCAAAGAGCCATTTTTGAACTGGTTTTTGCCCAGTGCAGCGCGTGCGGCGGGTCTTCCCGCACGTGCGGCAGTCCATTTCCAGCCCCAAATTTGATTCTGCTAAAAAAGCACATGGTCCCGCATGTGCGGGACAGTCCTATTCAGCCAACTTTAAATATGCATATCTCTCGTATCTGGACTCCGTTTTGAGTGATTCTTGAGCCTAAATTCAAGCCCCGGAAGTCTAGTTTCCAATGGTGGTGGTCTCACTCCCAAATTCTAAGTACACAAATAGTTATACCCAAATTAGTGACGATTGTTAACTTTCTGTCTACCGATTTTGTACCATTTCTCCATCTAAACCATTTTCCTATCGATTCCTCCTATTTTATGAAACACGGATTATAAATTATTAAGGACTAATGAGTTTAGAACCGATATGACTAATTAATTAAAGAGCAAAGGAAATGATCGAGTATGTTCTTATGTTATGCGATGTGCATTGTGTTTGTAGGTCAAGACGTGGACATCGTCCCACCGCTACCAGAAGCCCATCACTGTAAGTAATAGTAGTGTAACGATATGTTCTATCTACCTTTTGTTATTATGGTTTATATATCGTTGTTTGTGAAGAGCATATACCATTGATATTGGGCTTTGATTGAATTTATGGATTTGATTGAAGAATGGCATTGATATGGACCTAAGGTCATTCTGTCTCTATTAATAGAAGTGGGCCCGAGGCCGTTATGATGTGAATTGTTTATTACTCATGGCCCTAAGGCCGAGGGGGATGGAGACATGCCGATGTCCCACCGACCCTAATATGATTCGAATTGATTATGATTCATGGCCAGAGGCCAAGGGAGGTAGTATACATGTCGATGTTCTACCTACCCTCCAATGTGTGGACAGTTGTCGCTGTGTGGGCCCGAGGCCGTTCTGTATCATATGTGGGCCCGAGGCTGTTCTGTATTATATGTGGGCCTGAGGCCGTTCCGGAATACAACTATGGATAGGCCGTACGTATGGTTTGATATATGTATATTATATTCCTCAAGGTTATGCTTATTCATTTAACCTCCTTACATTGCTATTATTCACTGAGCCTTGCTCACTCCATTTTTATGTATATTTATGTAGGTGAGCCATTGGGGATTGACACTTGAATTGTATTGAGATCTGTCTGTCTGCCAAGCCACCTGGGGTACGCCTCCGTGTTGAGGCCTTAATTTTGATTACTGGGAGTTATGTAATTTATGGAGTCATATGTAAGTGTGTGTGAGATCTATATAAATTCTGTGATTGTACATGTAAATATGGAAGTGTATTTAATTGCTTAAATTTATTTAAGCCATCATGTATGCACAAGCTCAATGGATATTATCTTATATTGATATTTGCTTTTGCTTAAGGCCTCGTATTTGAATAAGTATTCGTAAAATTTTGTTTTGAAGCCTATGTACAGGCCGGTCACGGACCAAACTTTTAGAGGCGGGTTTGGGTCATGACATGAAATCAATTCCCCCAAAACCTATTCTCTCTCTCTCTCTATCTCTCTCTCTCTCTCTCTATCTCCTTCTCTTCATCTCCTCTTCTCTCTCATTTTCGACGACGATCATCCTCTGTCGCCACTATACCACCATCGGCCACATCTCTTTGGATTGTGACAGTTGGATCAGAGATAGAATCGCAGCAGTGATAGGTAGCAGTGAGAGCAAGGTGGTAGTTATGTAGACACCCCATTTGACCGGCCCTAAGACTTGGGCTCTTTCTTTTGATTATCCTATGATGACAAAACAAGAATGTGTTTGTAACAACCCTCGTACTGTTTACCGATTAATAACTAATTGATTACCGATTACTGCTAAACGGAGATCGAATATGAAAAGTAATTGAACTGACTGACTTACTGAACCGACTAACTGAAATCTGAAACTGGATTGATTGTCTGTATCTGTTTGAATTGTAATTCTACCTGTTAGACTGTATGATTATCTGTTCAATTGCTATGTTTTAACTGTTAATTGAAGGCCTCATCGGCGGCCTAATCCAAAATTTATTGATGTTCTGTGTTAGTTAGAATTTATGTAATTTTATGGTATAATTATCCGAAAACTGATTAGGTATGATTAAATTAGATTAAATTAAGCTTAATGAATAGAGTTGCCTTATTTACCAAACTAGCCCTTAGTGGGCCATTACACCAAACATATTTGAGCCTTAGCTTTGCATTCCAAAACATTTCCTCAGCCAAAATTAAGTGCTCCACCGTCCCTAGAGAGAGAGAAAAGGGAGAGAGTTGGTTTCATCACATTTTGCTTGATTGTATGTGGAAATTTAGAGGATTGAAGTGTGGAATTTCATATTTAAGCTTCTACACTTGAACTACAAGACTTAGGTAAGGATTTTACCTTCTCAATGTTGTGTTTAAGCTAATTCTTGCATGATTCATGCTTCATTGTAGAGTTAAGTCAGGTTTTAAGTTCAAACATGTTGAATTGGAACTCAATTGTTGCATGCATGTACTTATCTTACATTATTGAGGTTATTCTTCAAAGATTTTCACATGCATGTCCATGTTAATGTTAAGAACCATGATTTCACCTTGTTTTGAAAAGAATGAGCTCAATAGAGCATGTTTTGAAGCCTTAAATTGATTTAAAGTCTTGCATGTTGTGTTTGAGTTCATTCTTGAAAAATGGTTTGAGATTGGGTTTGAATTAAACACCCTTGGGCTTTGATTTCTTAAATTGAGTTTTGAAACATGTTATTCTATGTGTTTAAAAGAGTTTTCCAGGAAATGAGCCCAAGAGGATCGAATTGGGAGCATCAAATTTGAGTTTTGAACTTAGAACACAAACCTGGATTTTTCTAGATTTTTGCCTCCCGCTCGAGCGGGGAAATCAAGCTCCCAGCACTTTGACCTGTTTTACAGTCCGCTCGAGCGGATTGTTGCGCACTCGAGCGGAGAAATCGAACATCCAGTACTTTGCACTATTCATCAGTCCGCTCGAGCGGAGGAGTGTACGCTCGAGCGGAGTATTGAGTGACACGCTCGAGCGGGGAAGTTGACGCTCGAGCGGGTCCCTTTGTTTGCATGTCCGCTCGAGCGGGGAAACCTGCGCTCGAGCGGGGCTTTATTTTCACCAAAATTTCTGAAACTGTTCCCCATGTACATCTTTGCATCCTCATCCCATTCTAGGCATTCTTAGGCCTAATTTAAGACATCTTAGTGAGGATTTAGATGTAGAACACACAGAGGCAAATTAGGGATTAAGTTATCATCATTTCCAACTGTGTAGCTTAGTGTGTGTTCGATCTGTTAACTGTGTAGGGTTGGCTTTCCGAGGAGACGCTCTAGCCTACTGTAGCCCAGAACTCTGTGAGTAACGATTGTGTAAAGATATGTTCAAATGATTATCTTTTGAATACTGAACTGAACTATTTACCGAACTGATATTGATTACTGAATGAATGTATGTCCTTTATTTTTGAACTGTACTGTGGCATCCTTAGCACCTACTGTTTACTGTTACTGTTACAGAGATCTCTGTCGGTTCCCTCGTGGAACCACTACTGTTTACTGACTGATGGCCATCATTACTGTTCGGTCTTTAAGACCTACTGTTTACTGTTATGCTAAGGGATGTACCACATATGACTGTTTACTGTACTGAACAACTGATATACTGATTAAAATGAACTGTTTTCGTTACTGTAAGGACATTCATTCTAAACCTCTTTACGCATTATGTTATTCACTGGGCTTTAGCTCACTGCTCATATATATATGTAGGTGTACAAGCACCGGACCAAAGCTAGACGCGTCGGGATTATTCCAGTTTTGTCAAGCCAGCCTATGTGTCTCACTGCGAGGTTCCGAGTTTGCCATGCTATAGCTTTAGGGCGTTTTATTTCCCCCGTCTGTCTCCGTACTGTTTGTATCACTGTATAGACTATTACCTACCTTACCGTACGGTTATCAAGGGATTAGGTCCTTGTACTGAATGACTGTAAATGTTTGTATAGACTGTACTGCTCTGAATGTATGAATACATGAAAAGTCTTTTTGCATACAGACTGTCACAGCTCATTGGACACTGTTCATTTACTGTTTTGGCTTCCGCCAAACCCCTGTACTCTGTTTTTACTGTTTTATTATCAAGAGGCCTTCGGTAAACTCGGATTATTGGCCGGTTATGGTGCTAAACCCATAGGGGCGGGTTTGGGTCGTGACAGTGTTTCTCATAAAATCCTCAATAAGAAAACTTAGAATTTGAGCCCCGTTTCCAAACCTAAACAGCCACAATTTACCTTTCCAAGGGAATATTCTGACCTCACGGTTGCGTCCAGAATGGTTCATTTAGCTAGAATCAACCTTCGCTGCACTTTCGGGGACCTCAGTGCAAAATTCTCCCAAAATCTGGGTTACAATTATTTGAAACTTCTGGGCCAAATTGTAATTTTCAAAACTCAATGAATATTCTGTTATGTGAGGGAATATTCTATTAAGTTAGGGAATATTTCGTTCATGTGCAGAATATTCTGTCAATGCTGACTATGACGCTTGACGTGGTGGTCTTACTGACGTGGCATGATTGGATTGGTCCGTGTTAATGATGTGGCGATGACATGTCTTTACCCAAAAAGAAAAGAAAAAGAGAGAAATAAGAATGCTGGTGAAGAGGTTTAAACCCTTAATCTAAGACTCCACATCTTAAACCTTAACCACTCTGCCAAAGCATCACATTGTGTTATATTTCCTCCCAAATAATATTTGACTGCTTCATAATCGCACCTCACCATCCCCACTCATCATCCACTTTCATAATTACACCACACCTTTCCACGCACCATCTACTTTCATAATCACACCCCACCATCCCCACTCATCATCTACTTTCATAATTACACCCCACCATCCCCACTCACCACCCACTTTCATAATCACATCCTACTATCTCCATTCACCATCTACTTCCATAATCACATCACACCATCCCAACTTATCATCTACTTTTATAATCACACCCCACCATCCCTATTCACCATCTAATTTCATAATCACATCCCATTAACTCCATTCACCATTTACTTTCATAATTACATTCCACTATCCCAACTCATCATCTACTTTCATAATCACACACCAACATCACCATTCATCATTCACCTTCATTATACATTGTCCCCCATTAACTCCATTATCTTCCAAAAAATGCTCCACTTTGTCTTCCACTTTATCCTCCACCATTGCCCACTTGCATTGGCTATATAATGAGAGCTCTAGTCTTGAATTTGGAGATGAATTTTGAAGAAGAGAAGTGTAGGGAGAGAATGCTAAAATTGTGTTAGAATTTGAAAGAAAAGAAAGTCTTAAAAATAAGAGAGTTAACTTGCCAGACTAGTGAAGTTACATAGTTTTTGCATCTTATCTTCCCTTGTCAAAACCACTCAAAGCCTTAATCAAAGAGAGAGTATTCTTGCTAAGAAAAGAGTGATCATACCCTTGTTCAAAACCGTCGTTCCAAGCTCAAATTCTAGTTTCGAATTGAGGATTGAGAACACACTTCCTAAACTTGAGGGTGATCAAGAGGAAGTTTGGAAATCAAGAAGTTCAATCTTTCCTTGGAAGATGAATTTCTAGTTTTTCATTTTCTTATATTTTCTATCTCATATTTATTTTGTTGCTTCTTATTTCATAGAGTTTTGTTATAATCCAAGTGATTTGTTTATCTCATATTTATTTTCTTACTTTATATTTCATAGTATTTTGTTATAATCTAAGCATTTTGTTTATCTCATATTTATTTTCATACTTTATATTTCATAATGTATTGTTGTAATCCAAGTGATTTGTTTAGCTCATTATTATTATTATTATTATTGCTTACTCTTATTTCATATTAGTTGTGCTGTAAGCTAACCGGTAGTGGTTAGTTGAGTCACTTACATATTTATTGTTTGTTCCTTTTCTTGGTTTCGTAACAAGACAGATTTTGCTCAGCCTAGTTGGCCGGCCGGCCTATTTGACCGGTCAATTAGCTTCTTTCAGACAAGATGGCGTAATCTCTCAATGTTGACCAATTTTCGCCGATGGTTCCAAGGAACATGAAGCTTTTATTTTGTTTGTTTTTATTTTGAGTGTTTTGTGAGGTTTTATTTTATTTTATTGCAGTATTCCTTTCTCTCTCTCTCTCTCTCATTTGGTCTGTAATAATTTATTCAAAGTATTGTAATAATTTTCCGCCCCACTTCTTTCTATCCGGTTCTTTTACTTACTTTCCTTATTTGTGGATATGCATCATGTTTATTTTATTTTATTTTATTTTTTTAGTATAACCTTGTTTTGCATCCATGTTTCATGCATCTTGATTCGGCTAATTTTGCATTTGTAGATTTAATTATTTCCTATGTGATTATGTGCGCTACCTCATGTTCTTGAGATGATTCACATGTCATATCTTAGAAACCGAATCTTTAGTTGCATTTCATGAGTGAATTATATTAAGATTTTGTATATAAGATCATGCATGATTTACTAACTTTGTTTTGTAACTTGTTCGCGAGACGTCAAACATGTAAGTTTTTATGCTTTAGCATCTCGTTTGTGTGTGTTTTTCTTATTATGTTTAAGCATCCTACCATGTGGCTACTTTCTTACTTGATATAACTATATGAATGCTAGTGGATGGAGGTTGTGTCGTATAATTTGAAATAATGTTGATTTTTCATATTTGTAAACTCAATTTATTTGGGCTATACATCTTCAAAACTTTTTCAAAATACATGAAATCAAATTATTCCAAAATAAATGACATAGTCTATACTTGTATGTTTCACATAGTAATTTTTAGGATTTATTAAATAATCGAAATATGAACATATAAAGTAAATAAAATTCATATCATGGTTTAGTAGAGGCCGATCTTTTGATCGGGTGAGCGGGAGTGATCAATTAATGACCTTCCTCTCTTATACCTAAGGTTCCAAACTGAGACAACTTTGGTTATGACAAACAGTGGATTTGGCACGAGTCATGGGTTTCCTAATTTCCAAAAATATTAGGTGGCGACTTCGAGCTCTGATGACGCAGTCTATTTCTGGCAAAAGGTTTTGCAATAAAATGGATTTTCTAAAAGTTTCCAAATCTAGACTCTTATCTATGTTTCACATTGCACTGGTGAGACTAGATCAAAGAGATCGAAGGTCTGAACTGTTTAAAGCGCACGAGTACCCCCCGGGCATGTTACAGTTTCTGGCAACTCTACTAGGATTTTATGAAACCTTGACTTGAACTCCATGATATGACTTTTGTTTTCAATTATATGTTTATTGCATTGCATGCATTGGTGCACTTGAAGTCCCTATGTTGCCTAGATACTGGTGGGAGCACATGCACACTTTTTGTGACACTACACCTATCTTTACGTTACTTTGGAGGCCTTGTGTTATAACCTTTTGAGATCTGAAGGTTCTCAGACTTTGAAGAGAGGCTATATTGACTCTTCTGATTTCCTAAGATCTTTATTGGTTATGACCCAAAGGACTCTTTGGTAACGTCACATTGACTTCAACCCCTAGAGTAGAGCCAACCTTGTGCATATAATGAGCTATAGTACCTTCCAAAATTAGGACATGATGCTCTCCTATTTCTAGGATGTATGATGTCGCTTATTTGAATAGTGAAACCCTAGATCATTTAAAAGTTAGGACAAGGTAACCCTAGCCCCCATAGGGGTGTTTGTTCTCTTTCTTACTATGTGTTATGTGCAATGTATGGGGATTCTCAAATTCAGATGAATGGTTCAGTCATTTCAGTTTGTGGGGTTGAGTTCAGTTTTTCAGCATGAGTTAGCAGTAATCAGTTGAGCCAGGATGCTTGTCGCGACCCAAATCCGCCCCTATAAATTTGGCGTCGTAACCAGCTAGTAATCTGAGATTACCAAAGGCCTTCATGTACAATCATAAATAATCGGGGCTAGCATAAGCAATATATAAAAACACCAATAGTCCAATGAGCTGTGCGTCTATATAAACAAATATTTACATGCAAAAACGTTAATTTACCCACATTCAGTACATAACTTGTAACTTAACATCTTATACATAACATATGCACATAACAAAAGTTTACTTCACAATCAAAAGCTTGACAACGGCCTTCCAGGCCTAGCCCCAACTCGGAGGCACTCAAAACAACTTGGTAGGCTTCAAAAGGGTAGCTCGGCTAAAGACCTCTTCTAGACTTGACCTTCAGAACGCTCACATATATATATATATATATATATAAACAGTGAGCTAAAACCCAGTGAATAACATTAAAGTAAAGGGGTTCATGAATGTGACAACCATCACCTCTAATTAGTGCTAATCTCTGGTTGAGCATGATAAGTAATTGAACAGACTAAAATTCTGAACTGAATGCATGAGTATATTGCTTTACTTGCATTTCTATTTGTTTGTCATTTGATTGATCTGTTCATGTTTTAAGTTTCGAACTGTAAATTGAAGGCCTTATCGGCGGCCGAATCAGAAATTGATTAGTGTTATGTGCTAATTAGAATTTATGTGATTTTATGGTAGATTAATTGAAATGTGATTTTGTGCCTGTTTGGCAGAGCTTAATTACAGCTTATTTTAGCTTTCAGCTTAATTTAAGCTATTTTGATGTGTTTGGTTTAGCTTATAACTTATAGCTTATAGCTTTTTGGAAGTCAAAAATCAGCTTATTCTTTGAGTGGGGCAGGAGATGCTTTAAGAATAAGCTGAAAATCAGCTTAAGCTGAAAGTTATAAGCTATAAGCTGTTTAGGCATAAGCTATAAGCACTTTCCCACAGCTCTACCAAACAGGGCCTTTGTATGATTAAATTAGATTAAATAATGTTAAATCACTTGAACCTGAGTATTTACATGTTTGCCACTTAGTGGGCCACCTTTACAAACTTGTGTGGGACTTAATTCAAACCCTTGAGGCATCATTTCTTCATCCATATCTCAGACCAAACCGTGGGAGAGAGAGAGAGTCGGGAAAAGTTTGGAATTCATCTTGAAATCTTGCTTGAATCTAGAGGAATTGAAGAGAGATTGCATAATTGAGCTTCTATACTTGGAATTCAAGACCTAAGGTAGAGATTTCATCATCTCATTTGTACATTTGAGTTGTTCTTGCATGGTTCATGGGATTATTGGAGGTTAGAGTCAAATTATGGTTTAAAGTGTTGAATTGAGGCTTAATCCATGCATGCATGTACATATTCTTGCATTTTGAGGTTGTTCTTCATGAATTTCCACATGCATGTTCATGTTTATGTTATAGTCCATGAATTCACCATAGTTTTGAGCCTAATCTTGCATTTGATCAAGTTTTAGAGCACTAGAGTTTATAAGAGTTCTTGCATGTTATGTTTTTACATAATTCATGAAAACTTCTTTGAAATGGTATTCAATTGACTCACCCTTGGGCTTTGATTTTACAAATTGATCTTCAAAACATGTTATATTGTTGGTTTCCAAGTGTTTTCCAGAAAACGGGCCCAAAAAGTCGAGTTTTGAGGTGTTGAATGCTTGGTTTGAGCTTGGTAGGCAAATCTGGAAATCCCAGATTTTGGCTTCCACGCTCGAGCGACCGTCTTTTGTTCAGAGCTCCGCTCGAGCGAAGGAATGCTCGCTTGAGCGTAGATTGCAAGCTCTCAGATTTTTGGTGCACGCAGACGCACACTCGAGCGACGAGGCCTACGCTCAAGCGAAGGATGTGTCTCACGTTCGAGCGAGCATCGAACGAGCGTCGAGCGGAGATTTTCAACATCCAGCACTTTTTGCATTTTTACAGACCGCTCGAGTGAGGAAGTCCACGCTCGAGCGACCCCACTGTTTTGACAAGCTCGCTCGAGCGAAAAAAGCCACAATCGAGCAAGACCCCTGTTTTTTGAAAATTTTGAAAAGTGTTTTAAAGTGCATCTTTGCATCCTCATTCCATCCTAGGCATTCCTAGGCCTAGTTTAAGGCATCTTAATAAGGATAATGTTATAGAACCACACCAAGTCAAGATAGGGGCTAAGATGTTAATCCCAAGTGTATAACTTCGTGTGTGTTCGTTCTGTAACTGTGTAGGGTTAGCATCCGAGGACGCTCATTAGCTTGCCTATATCCCAGTACTCTGTGAGTAACAATGTTGTAAAGATATGTTCAATGATGAGTATTTTCTGAACAATTAACTGTACTGTTTTCTAAAGTGATACTGTTTACTGAATGAATGATGTCCTATTTATGAACTGTACTCGTGGCATCCATAACAACTTACTGTTACTGCACTGTTACTGCTACTGTTACAGAGATCTCTGTCGGTTCCAATACTTGGAACCAATACTGTATACTGTTATGATGGCCATCAACTGACTGCTTGGTCTGTTAAGACCTACTGTACTGTTTGTTATTGGATGCACCACATATAACTGATATGACTGATTTATTACTGAAAGGACATTCATTCTTAACCTCTTTACGCATTTGTTATTCACTGGGTTTTAGCTCACTGTTTATATTTATATGTAGGTGTTCAGGCACCGGATCGATGCTAGGAGCGTCAGGTTAAGCCCCAGTTTTGTCAAGCCAACCATTGTGCCTCACTCGAGGTTCCAAGTCTGTCCAAGCTAAGGCTGTTTTTGGGGTGTCTCAGTTTCACCCTTCCGTCTCTGTTTTGTAATAAATGTTTAGACCTGACTGTACAGTTATGTAAAAGGGATTTGGTCCCTGACGGGGTTGTTTGTATATATATGTTTGTGCATATGTTGTATGTATGTTTTGGTTATCCATGTGGCATGTTTATAAAAGGTCTTTTCACATTTAGATTGTCACAGCTCATTGGACATCTTTTATTTACTGTTTTGGTGGACAATGCAAGGAATGCCGATGAAACGGAATCATCTGATGCCAAAATGGCAAGATTAGAAAGAACAGTTGAACTGTTGACTGAGGCCTTGAGGCTACAACAGAACCAACAGCCCCCACCTCCTCCAGTTCAACTGGAGCAAAATGTTAACGAGGATATAATTGCCTTAACACAGAAGTTCAGTAAAATGAAACCACCATCCTTTTAGGGAGGCCTTGAACCGTTAAAGGCCGAAGCATGGGTTCTAGAAACAGAGAAATTATTTGAAGTGTTTCCGTGTTCCGAAGCACACAAGGTATTGCTGGCTACCTTTACTTTACAAGAAGAGGCCAGAAGGTGGTGGATGTTTGTTCGTGACACCAATACTGCTTTGACTTGGGCTCAATTTGAAGAAGCCTTCTTTGAAAAATACTTTCCTCAGTGTGTCAGGGATCGGAAAGTGACTGAGTTTGAACAGTTGAAACAAGGTACTATGTCAGTGGCAGAGTATGAATCAAAGTTTACTGAACTCGCCAGATACGAGCCACACATGGTGGACACTGATTACAAAAAGGCCAGGAAGTTTAAAGGCGGCCTTAATGTAGAGATACTTGACAGAATCAATGTGCTGAAGTTACTAAAATATGTGGATGTTCTTGACCGGGCGATAATAGCTGAGTCGAACATCGAGGCATTAAAACAGACCGAAACACCAGCGACGGAATGGCGTGGTAAGAGACGGGGTTTTAAGTTTAAGAAAGGCCGAAGCAGTCCATTGAATAAAAAGCAAAACACAGGGTCAACTAACAGTTCTAGCCAGGGAAGTGGTTCCATACCACCCTGCTCCGAATGTGGGAAAAAGCATAAAGGGGTTTGTTATAAAATTTCTAGTGCTTGTTACAGGTGTGGCAAGGTAGGCCACATGGTTAAAGATTGTCCTTCCACATCTCAAGGCAATAGTAAAGCTGCAGCTAGCGCAGCAGTATCAACTGTTGCACCGAAATCCAATCCCAAAGCTACCGGAAAGGAGCCTCTAAGGCAAGGCCGAGTGTTCGTACTTGTACCGGGAGATGTGCAGAATACCGAGACCATTGTGTCAGGTATACTCTCAATTTGACCTCAAAATGCTTATGTTCTGATTGATTCGGGGTCTACACATTCATATGTCTCGCATGCTTTTTCGCAAAAACTAAATAGGCCACTGGAACCCATGAATTATTTGTTAACTGTATCTTCACCTGTTGGGGGATCCATGACTTGTGCTTATATGTACCCTGCATGTGAAATTATTGTTGGGGATGTGCATTTGTAGATTGATTTACTGCCTTTGAATATCGATCATTTCGATGTGACATTGGGAATGGACTGGTTAACAAAATATCATGCTACCATAGACTGTGTAACAAAACAAGTTGTTTTCCGTCCACCTGGATTGCCTGAATTTGTATTTAACGGAGTTGGTGTAGTGCCTCCCCCATATCTGATTTCGTCTATGAAAGCTTTTAAACTGATTAAGAAGGTATGTAAAGGGTATTTATGTTGTATATTGACTGTACCTACTGATGCTAAAGCTAATGTGGACAGTATTCCTATAGTCAGAGAATTCCTAGATGTTTTTCCAGATGATTTGCCAGGGGATTTGATTGACAAGGACATTGAGTTCACCATTGATGTGATTCCGGGTACACAGCCAGTTTCCAAAGCTCCGTACAGAATAGCACCTACCGAACTGAAAGAATTGAAAATTTAGCTACAAGCACTGTTGGATAAGAAGTTCATCAGGCCTAGTACTTCGCCATGGGGCGCTCCAGTTTTGTTCGTGAAAAAGAAAGACGGCTCATTGACACTCTGCATTGACTACCGTGAACTGAACAAGGTAACAGTGAAAAACAAGTACCCACTGCCTCGTATTGGTGATTTATTTGACCAGTTACAGGGTGCTCAGGTCTTTTCAAAAATTGACCTTAGATCCGGATACCACCAGTTGAAAGTCAAACTAGAGGACATTGAAGAGACTACCTTTCGAACGAGGTATGGACATTACGAATTCCTTGTTATGCCTTTCGGAGTTACTAATGCACCTACTGCATTTATGAACCTTATGAATAGAATTTTCAAACCATTCCTCAATGAATTTGTAGTTATTTTCATAGATGACATTTTGATTTATTCCAAAAGCACGGAAGAACATGAACATCATTTGAACATTGCCTTACAGACCTTAAGAAAACAGAAACTGTATGCAAAACTAACGAAGTGTGAATTTTGGCTAGACAATGTAATGTTTTTGGGACTTGTGATCAGTAAAGATGGCATTTCAGTTGACCCACAGAAGATTGAAGCAGTTGTGAATTGGCCTAGACCGTCTAATGTTACTGAAGTCCGAAGTTTCTTAGGCTTAGCCGGATACTACAAAAGATTTGTGAAGGACTTCTCCAAAATTGCTCTACCGTTGACTCAGTTGACTCAAAAAGGGATATCATTTGACTGGACTGACTAGAGAGAATCAGCTTTTCAAGAGTTAAAGACTCGACTTGTGATTGCACCGATTCTTACCCTACCCTCAGGTACGGATGGATTTACCATATTCAGTGATGCTTCTTATAAGGGTTTGGGATGTGTCTTAATGCAGAATGGTAAAGTTATTGCATATGCTTCCCGACAACTGAGACCGCATGAGAAAAATTATCCGACCCACGACTTAGAACTTGCTGCAGTAGTGTTTGCATTGAAAATTTAGCGTCACTATCTTTATGGGGCAACATGTGAGGTGTACACAGACCACAAGAGTTTGGAATACTTCTTCACACAGAAAGAACTGAATATGAGACAGCGGAGATGGTTAGAACTGATAAAAGACTACAACTTGCAAATTTTGTACCATCCAGGGAAAGCTAACACCGTTGCTGATGCACTCAGCCGGAAGTCAATTGGGAATTTAACCTGTTTACTCACTGGACAGAAAGAACTGCTATGCGACCTTGAAAAATTTGAGATTGAAATTGTTTTGCGTGAACAAGATGGAACATTAGCTGCTATCTCTGCCCAACCAGCGCTTATTGAAGAGATCAAAGAGAAACAACAGCAAGATGATTTTCTGAAAAAGATCATTGATGAACGGGAGTCCAAACCGAGGCCGGACTTTAAATTTGAGAACAATGTGTTGAAATTCCAGGGAAGGTTGTGTGTACCGAATGATTCTGAACTGAAAAGACGAATTCTACAAGAAGGCCACAATTCGAAACTGTCTATCCATCCAGGAAATACGAAAATGTACCAAGACTTGAAACTGAATTTCTGGTGGCCGGGAATGAAGAAAGAGATTGCTGACTTTGTATCGAAATATCTTCATTGCCAACAAGTTAAAGCTGAACATCAACGACCCGCAGGCTTACTGCAGCCCTTACCAATACCGGAGTGGAAATGGGAACATATCACTATGGATTTCATTGTTGGTTTACCTCGCTCCAGTAAAGGTATGGACTCAATTTGGGTTATTGTTGATAGATTGACTAAATCTGCTCACTTCTTACTTGTCAAAACAATCTATAATGCGGACAAATTGGCTACAATTTATATTGATGAGATTGTTAGACTGCATGGAGTGCCTGTATCTATTGTTTCTGACAGGGACTCGAAGTTTACATTGAGATTTTGGCAAAACCTACAGACAGCATTGGGTACTGAACTGAGACTGAGTAGTGCATACCATCCTCAGACAGATGGCCAGTCAGAAAGGACCATTCAAACTCTAGAAGATTTACTGCAGATGTGTGTTCTTGATTTCCATGGAAATTGGGAAAGTCATCTACCTTTAGCTGAATTTGCCTACAACAACAGCTTTCACTCGAGTATTGGTATGGTGCCTTTCGAGGCTTTATATGGCAGGAAATGTCGATCTCCTATCTGCTGGGCAGAAGTTGGAGATGGGCCTTTGCTTGGGCCCGAGATTGTACAGGAAACCACCGAAAAAGTGAAACTGATTCAGCAAAGATTGAAAACCGCACAAAGCCGACAGAAAAGTTATGCGGATGTCCGGAGGCAAGACTGGGAATATGTAGTGGGCAATCATGTTTTTGTTAAAGTGACACCAATGAAAGGGCAGACTCGTTTTGGAGTCAAGGGTAAGCTAGCATCGAGGTATGTTGGGCTGTATGAGATTATTGAAAAGATCAATCCGGTGGCGTATTAAGTAGCGCTTCCTCCTGAAATGGAGCATATGCATAATGTCTTCCATATTTCAATGTTGAGGGACTATCTCCGAGATCCCTTCCATGTTATTGAGCCTACCCGTGTAGTGCTAAGTGATGACTACACTTATGAAGAACGGCCTATTCAGATTGTGAACCGACAGATCAAGAAGTTGATAAACAAAGGGTATGTTTGGTTTGTATTTGGGAGATGAGTTTTAGAAAAAAATTTCTCAAAAATTGTTTGGTTTGAGTTTTTCTCAAAAAATTTCCAAAATCACTTTCTCTCTCTTACACATCAATCAATCACTTTTTCTCTCTCCTCTCTCCTTCTCAATCACTTTTTCTCTCACACACATCTACTCAAATTCTCCCAAAATATCAAATCATCCCAAACTCCAAAAAAAACAATTCTCCCAAAATATACAACCAAACAAACCAAAAAAATTTCTAAACTCTCTTCCTAAATTTTTTTTCAAAAACAACTCTCCCAAAAACAAACCAAACAAGCCCAAAGAAATCCCACTAGTGAAAGTTGATTGGCAAAACCACGATGGCACTTATGCCACTTGGGAAAAAGAAGATAATATGTTGAAAGGATATCCTGAACTGTTCCCTCTGGACCTAGTATTCTTCCGCAATGAAGGTAATCCGAGTTTGGAGGACCAAACTCTTTTTAAGAAGGGAAGACTGTGACAACCCTCACCTCTGATTAGTGCTAATCTCTGGTTGAGCATGATAAGTAATTGAACAGACTGAAATTTTGAACTGAATGCATGAGTATATTGCTTTACTTGCATTTCTATCTGTTTGTCATTTGATTGATCTGTTCATGTTTTAAGTTTCGAACTGTAAATTGAAGGCCTTATCGGCGGCCGAATCAGAAATTAATTAGTGTTATGTGCTAATTAGAATTTATGTGATTTTATGGTAGATTTAATTGAAATGTGATTTGGTATGATTAAATTAGATTAAATAATGTTAAATCACTTGAACCTAGAGTATTTACATGTTTGCCACTTAGTGGGCCACCTTTACAAACTTGTGTGGGACTTAATTCACACCCTTAAGGCATCATTTCTTCATCCATATCTCAGACCAAACCGTGGGAGAGAGAGAGAGTTGGGAGAAGTTTGGAATTCATCTTGAAATCTTGCTTGAATCTAGAGGAATTGAAGAGAGATTGCATAATTGAGCTTCTATACTTGGAATTCAAGACCTAAGGTAGAGATTTCATCCTCTCATTTGTACATTTGAGTTGTTCTTGCATGGTTCATGGGATTATTGGAGGTTAGAGTCAAATTATGGTTTAAAGTGTTGAATTGAGGCTTAATCCATGCATGCATGTACATATTCTTGCATTTTGAGGTTGTTCTTCATGAATTTCCATATGCATGTTCATGTTTATGTTATAGTCCATGAATTCACCATAGTTTTGAGCCTAATCTTGCATTTGATCAAGTTTTAGAGCACTAGAGTTCATAAGAGTTCTTGCATGTTATGTTTTTACATAATTCATGAAAACTTCTTTGAAATGGTATTCAATTGACTCACCCTTGGGCTTTGATTTTACAAATTGATCTTCAAAACATATTATATTGTTGGTTTCCAAGTGTTTTCCAGAAAATGGGCCCAAAAAAGTCGAGTTTTGAGGTGTTGAATGCTTGGTTTGAGCTTGGGAGGCAAATCTAGAAATCCCAAATTTTGGCTTCCACGCTCAAGCGAAGGATTCCACGCTCGAGCGACCGTCTTTTGTTCAGAGCTCCGCTCGAGTGAAGGAATGCTCGCTTGAGCGTAGATTGCAAGCTCTCAAATTTTTGGTGCACGCAGATGCACGCTCGAGCGACGAGGCCTACGCTCGAGCGAATGATGTGTCTCACGCTCGAGCGAGCATCGAGCGAGCGTCGAGCGGAGATTTTCAACATCCAGCACTTTTTGCATTTTTACAGACCGCTCGAGCGAGGAAGTCCACGCTTGAGCGACCTCATTGTTTTGACAAGCTCGCTCGAGCGAAGAAAGCCACGCTCGACCGAGATCCCTGTTTTCTGAAATTTTTGAAAAGTGTTTTAAAGTGCATCTTTGCATCCTCATTCCATCCTAGGCATTCCTAGGCCTAGTTTAAGGCATCTTAATAAGGATAATGTTATAGAACCACACCAAGTCAAGATAGGGGCTAAGATGTTAATCCCAAGTGTATAACTTAGTATGTGTTCGTTCTGTAACTGTGTAGGGTTGGCATCCGAAGACGCTCATTAGCTTGCCTATAGCCCAGTGCTCTGTGAGTAACAATGTTGTAAAGATATGTTCAATGATGAGTATTTTCTGAACAATTAACTGTACTGTTTTCTAAAGTGATACTGTTTACTGAATGAATGATGTCCTATTTATGAACTGTACTCGTGGCATCCATAACAACTTACTGTTACTGCACTGTTACTGCTACTGTTACAGAGATCTCTGTCGGTTCCAATACTTGGAACCAATACTGTATACTGTTATGATGGCCATCAACTGACTGCTTGGTCTGTTAAGACCTACTGTACTGTTTGTTATTGGATGCACCACATATAACTGATATGACTGATTTATTACTGAAAGGACATTCATTCTTAACCTCTTTACGCATTTGTTATTCACTGGGTTTTAGCTCACTGTTTATATTTATATGTAGGTGTTCAGGCACCGGATCGATGCTAGGAGCGTCAGGTTAAGCCCCAGTTTTGTCAAGCCAACCATTGTGCCTCACTTCGAGGTTCCAAGTCTGTCCAAGCTAAGGCTGTTTTTGGGGTGTCTCAGTTTCACCCTTCCGTCTCTGTTTTGTAATAAATGTTTAGACCTGACTGTACAGTTATGTAAAAGGGATTTGGTCCCTGACGGGGTTGTTTGTATATATATGTTTGTGCATATGTTGTATGTATGTTTTGGTTATCCATGTGGCATGTTTATAAAAGGTCTTTTCACATTTAGATTGTCACAGCTCATTGGACATCTTTTATTTACTGTTTTGGCTTCCGCCAGCCCCTTACTCTGTATTATTGTCATTACTGCTAAGCAGGCCTTTGGTAATTACGGATTACTGGCCGGTTACGATGCTAAACCCATAGGGGCGGGTTTGGGTCGTGACAGTGAACGAATTCCAAATATATCATATCCATAAAACAAATCGTGACACAATCATTCATATCAGTCTCATATCAGAACATAACATAATAGTACATCTCACAGAATATGTCACATATCGTCTTCTAACTAGAGTAATCGGTTCCGGATACCGATTAAACACATATCACCACAATGAAGTGGCTAACGGGATCTCATATCACATAGATGACATGGACCCGTATTTACATGCCGTCCCCCATGACTTGGGACTATCTGTGGATGCCATAATAGATTCACAAATAGGACATTCGTTTACATTATCAAAATAGTATTTCAAAAATTATAATTTATCTATAACAGTTAAAACATGAGTCATATCAACATATCTTTACAAAAATGTTACTCACAGTGGGCTTCCAAAACGGTTGGTCAAGCAATTCTTGACTCGTGACCTACAATCACAAATATGCATAACACGATATACAATCATCTTAAACATATTTAATTTACTTAAGCTTTTAAATATGGATGACTAGAATCAAAAATTAATTAGATTATTAATTTCCTTTAACCTCGAATTAAAACATGTTTAACCATGTATTAACCAAACTGATTACATATAAATAATCTAATTATATGCGAACCCTTATTAAGTTCATTAATTACACAATTAAACTTAAATTAGGCTCATACACATTAAATTACAATTATTCAGTCATGTTTAAATTACTGAATCAGAAACTCATAAATATGTACATTTTGAAATTTCAACTCCAAATCAAAGCCCTAAACTCTTAAAAACATGTTGATTAAGACCTTGTTGAAATTCAATATTTAACTTGAAATAAAGATCAAACCTTCAATGTAAACTCAATTTCCACTTAAAATATCAAAATCTAGAATTTAAGTGTAAAATCATAAAACCTGCAAGTTTGAGTTCCAAATTCATCTTCCATGGAACATTCTTTAGAATTCCTTTAAGCCATGCAAGGAAACATAAAAGCACGGACATGAATTTCCAACATGAAACACAATTAAACTTTAAAACAAAGCTCAAGTGTTCAATTGAAAGATCAAAATTTTAATTAATTCGGAACATTACGAAGCATGCCTATTTTGAGCTCTAAATTAAAAAATTCATGGAGTTTCCTCCTCCAATGTGAAGAACTATGCATGAAATCAAATGTATGAACAAGAGTTTCATGAAATCAAGTCATGCATGTCAAAACCTTGAGCTAAATTCTTCAAATCTAACCATGCATGTCATGTTCTTGCACTAATTCTTACAATTTCTTCTCTTTTATGTTCATATGATTAACTTCCCAATTATACTTGATTTCTCCTTATTTCAACTTAGGTTCTACAATCTCATGAGTATAACACTTCAATTTCATAAAATTAGAGGAGAATTCCTACCTTTAATGGTTGAATTAGTGCAATTGTAGCTTGATCTCCCTTGATCTTCTTCTCTCCCCCTTTTTTTATCTTCTTGAGCTCTCTGGAGCTTTATCTCCTCTCTTAAGTGTATATCTCCACCATAATGCACTCACTCTCTCTCTTGGTTTCTTTTTTCTTGACTATATTGATGAATAGGCTTATATTTAGCCACTCATCTACTAGTACACTTAAGTTAGATTAGATTTAGGCTAATTCATCATATTGAATTAAATTATACCGATCATATACTTAATTAAATCAAATTCCTTAAATTAAATTAATCTTCATCATCTATAATCTTAATGACACTAAATTAAATTATACTAATGTGTATTAAGCTCTAATTCCTATTAAATTATTTAATTTCAACATATTAAAATTAGCGAATCAGACGAAATCAATTTTTTAATTAAACTTTTCGGATAACTCTAAAAATTCCAATTAACATATCCTTATACTCAATTTTGATTTCTGAACCCTTTTATGTCGTCGATTTCAGTTTCAGAGACGAGCTCACAACGGATAGTTTCTCAATTTAAACAAATATTTACAACGAATCAAATTCGATAATATTAATCACTTGGCACATGTCATAATTAAAATTCAATACATAATTAATCACTTATAATTATGATTAACATTTTGGGGTCGTCACAATGCTAATGACATTCTATTTGGGGGTTCTCGTTTTGTTTCAGCAAGGTAGTCAAGCACTATAGCTTCCAAAAGGTCTGATATCCCCCAAGTTCTCTGGACTCGCGTTGGTAGACTTTGCAAAAGTGCAGATTTGGTTCAAGGTCAGCCAATGTTAGTTTATTTGTCACCAATTACACGAAGAAGAGCAAAAGCTTTATCAACTATCTAGAATACCCCTTCTTCACTTGCTAGATCATCACCATTCAACTCACCAGAATCAGTGATGGCTCATATTCCAAAAAATTTAGTAGACATACTATTGGCCCTTTAACGGAGCATAGATACCATTGCCATTACGGCTGTTGCCCAATGCACTACTCTTGCCGCTCAAGGCAATACTCTTGCTGAATTGCAACGCCCATCTGGGGCGTTCATTACTCAACCACCTCTGGTGACTCATCTAGTTCCACCACCACCTCCACATCTACCAGTTGACGAGTTTCTCGAACTTAACTCACCAGAAGATCTGAGGGTTCCTGTACAATCTTCAGGAGGACCTTTCTTCCTTGCACAACCAACAGTGGAGCCTTTCCCCATTGACACCCCTGAACTTGATTCAACTATGCTTAAACTTGCCAAATTTGAAAAAATGTTCAAAAGGTCATAGGGAATTCACTCTATTCCGGACACAGCAGATGGGTATACAAACACAGCTGTCAAATTACCAAAACGGTTTAAAATGCCACATATTGACAGATTTGATGAAGCTGGTGACCCTATGGTCCATATTCGCATCTTCTCGGATGTCTTGAAACCCATGGGCCTGACTCAACCTCAAAAACCTTCCTTGTTTGGGATGACTTTATCTGGTATAACTGCCATCTGGTATGCTAAATTAGAAAACTCGATGAAACAAAATTGGGAGGAGTTAGCTGAGGCTTTCATCACCCAATATTCTTACAACACCCAGATTGAGGTAACTGCTCGGGATTTGGAGGCAACTCGCCAAGAGCCTAATGAAAGTTTTGTGGCATTCATCACCAGATGAAGGGTAAAAGCAACAATGATGACCAACGAACCACTCAAAAAAGACCAAATTCGTATGATAGTCAGAAATCTGCACGGAAAGATGTTACAAAAAATGATAGTCCTTCCGCTCTTCACTTTTAAAGACTTACATGAAATAGAGGTCCAGATATAGGATGCCATCAAATAGGGAATCATTGTGGATGATAAGGAACCTGTTCGGAAGCCTTTTGGTCGCAGTTCCAATGCTACTATTGGTAGTAGTACAGTTGTAAGACCTTCTGAGGTCAATTCAGTCACTACCACCATCGCCAAAATAGCCGACCCATTTGCCAATGCCAGTCCACAAACAACCAACTTAACCCGAACCACAGCCAGAATCTTTAACCCTCTCTACATGTCCCCAGCCAAAACTATGAAAATCTTGATAGAAGAGGGTATCTTAAGCCGTCTCCCAACCAAACACGACCCTACCAAATACTGTGCTTTTCATCAACAACCTGGACACGACACTGATCGCTGTTTTCGCCTTCACCATGAGATCCAAGACCTCATTGACAATAAGATCATAGCTCCCCACAACCACTAAAATCCAACGTCACTACCAACCCATTGCCACCCCATGACAAAAAACAACCACCTTCTCGCCTTAACCATATCCATACACTTCCATCCACCTTTAACCCTAGTATATACATCACACCTATCCATTTACCCAAACCCGAGGTATGCATTCCAGAGAGCATTGATTTATGTATGATGGATGCACCTCTAACCCAACCAAAGCCAAAACAAACCATAGTGATGGTGGTATTGCAAACTGAGGAAGAAAAGACCGTATCAAGAGAAGGACCCAAAGAAGACATAACTGAAGTACCAGTGATTGAGACTGGAAAACTGTCGGAAGAAGGATATGATCCCAACAAATACATAGTACCTGTTGGCTAGTTGAAACTGGAAGTTATCCTATCCGATTCATGTACCATTAATGTTGTTAGAGAAGATATGCTCGAACAGGGATTAGATGACTTAGCTAATCTAGAAGAAGACTTGGACAATCTCAAATTCTTTGAGGAATTAGACTTGGAAAATGTGCAGATCAACTGGTGGGATCCAAGAAGTTCCAATGTTACTCACGGTTGGGCAAGCGATGATGAAGGTCCTGATGGAAAAACTAAGGGAAAAGAAGATGAACCAAAAACTGACCCCAGAAAGTTTGAAAATAGTGGCAACGAAAGGGGTTCCAAGAGAGAAGAAGAATCATAAAGTCTGCCAGAGTATAACGTAGGAATGATTCATGTAGAGCTTGACAATTGTCTTTCGGTTAACGAAGACGAATGGTGGGATGATAGCGATCTGTAGCTCGTCCACACCGATGATGAATGGGGTAGTACTTTGCCTGATGAGACTTGGTATTCTGAGGAAATTGATCACCTAACTAGGAGTGGATGTTACTTTAAACCTCCACAACTAGTCCAAGGCGAGTCCTCGGGCAAAGATACAAGCATTGATAAAGAGAAAGAAAAAAAGAGAAAAGCAGAAGACCTGGTTTTAAAACAACTAAAAAAGATCCAAGTAAACATCTCCATTTGGAGACTTCTCATGGCTTCCTGAGAACACCAACAAGCAATGTTGTCAGCCTTAAACAAGGCCAAGCTATCCATTGAGATCAGTTAGTATCTTTCATCATACTTAGAGACACGACCCCTATGTTATCATTTATGGATAAAGAGTTACCACCTGAGGGGGTTGACCACAACAAGCCTTTGTTTATGGCCTTGGAGTGTAAAAAGAAGTGGATTCTAGTAGTTTTGGTTGATACTGGTTCAGCCATTAATGTGTGCCTAACAAGGACTGCTTATGCGATCGGGTTAAAGTCGGCTGACTTCATGCCAACAAGCCAAGTTATCCGGGTATATGACAACACCAGTAGGAATGTTATGGGGACTTTCAAGGTCCAGATATTAGTTGGTCCCTCTGAGCATGAGGCAGAATTCCATGTCATGGATGTCCCGACAACTTTCAACCTATTGTTGGGCAGGCCTTGGTTGTATAAGATGAAAGCAGTCTCTTCAACCATACACCAGTTGGTGAAGTACCCGCACAATGGAGGGATTACAGTTTTTGGCAATTCTACAACCCACCATTCTTCAGAAGTAGCAACGCCAGTACTGGAAATACAACATGGGAAGGAAGATGTTTTTATCTTGGGTTTTACCTTGGCAGAAGCATGGTTAGTGCAGACAATCATGGAAAAAGAGGATGGTACACATCTGAGTGCTCAGTTATTCTATATGATGAACAAGCTAGGATACATCACATGATTTAGGTTGGGAAGGAGTGGCTGACAAGGCACCACAGAGATAACCAAGGTAATCCACAACCCACATGCCTTTAGATTGGGATATAAACCAATAGTAGAAGACTGGGAGAAGAAATGGAAGCAAATGAGAGAGAGAATCAATGCAAAGAAGACTCGAAAGAAGTATGAACTGGTTTATAGGCCAATCCATGGGACCTTGAATGGACGCTTTGTTCGCCAAGGAGAAGACTTCCCTTTCTGTGGTTTTCCTAAGCCCTGGATTGATTAAGTGGAGAGGAAGAGATACCCTGGTTTTGAGATCTTCTTCAATCATCAGCTCTCCGACAGTGACAAGAAGTGAGTAGATCCTAGCATCGACATCGGACAAGACAGAGAAGTCAGCTCAGAAAGCAGCACAGAGGAAGTCCTGGGTCTAACATTGGCTGATTTATTGATAGAGTCGCATACTAGCGCTGAACTGATGAATTTGGGGGACATTACCGTGATCGAGGAAAAGGTACCTGCTAACTGCTCAAGCTTCATCATGGATGCAGTAAATGGCTCACAAACAAATTGGCATTTTAAAAAGAGTTGTATTGAGAGTTCTGATTTAGCTGTTGAGTCTGAGTCCGGTGGGCCTATGGGGTTGGAGTCAGATTCAAGTTTGTTTAAGATGTTTGAGTCTTCCTTTTCTTTCTCTTTTGAGTCTGTTGCAACTTGTGAGCCCGAGGCTTTGTGTTAATCATATTATTTAATTTTGATTATTTAATTTTGATGATGTCTAAAATATTATTTGTAACAATTTAGATTTTTTTAATGTATATATTTATTTGACACAAAATATTATCTTTTTAAAATATATTTGTTAAATATTAGTTAAATAAAAATATTTTTGAAAACTTTACTATTCACTTTTTGAAAAATTGAGGCTGATCACTATTTACTTTTTGACCAAATTAAAAATTGATTAATTATATTATTTTGACAAAAATGATGGGTTGGTTGTATTATTTTGACAAATTTGATATTGATGGGTTGTCTTGTGTTGACAAAATTAATATGGAGTGGTAGAATATATTTAGTTTAAAATCTCTACAACATATACAATATTTTAAAGATGGCATACATTTTCAAATCCATCATAAATATCATTTAAAGAGATTTTTTCTGTATGCAAATATTTGATTAGAACATTATATATATATTGCATATAATACATCACGTGCACTATTAAATTTTTTACATTACATTGATTATATCATATCACACTACTCTACATTGATTATATCTTATTATAATCAAACAAGAAGAAAAAGATGGAGTTATATATATGTATATATATATATTATAAACTAGATGGAGAAAATTATTTGTTTGTTTGAAAGTTGTGAACTTTGTATTAAATTGTCTACAAAAACGGTGGCTCCATGTTTGAAAAAACAAAAAGAAAAAATCAGTCTTATTTTTATCTTTTTAATTCTTATCATTTGCTGACTATTCAAAATCAAGGAGTGTGCTTATGTAAGCGATGACATCAAGAGTGTGCTTATGTAAGCCATGACATCAGGAGCGTGCTTATGTAAGCCATGACGTCAGGAGCGTGCTTATGTAAGCCATGACGTCAGCAAGGAGCGTCCAACAGGTATATTTTTGTGTATAAATAAAAGTGTTGTGTGTGGAGAAAAAATCAAGAACTTGAAGAGAAAATTTTCTGTAAGCTCCAAATTGTATTCTGCTCTTTCACTTTCAGATCTAAGTCTAGCATTTGTTCTTACACTTTCATATCTACTCTTTCTGAGAGAATTATTGTAAAAGAGGGTTTGAATTACCCTTATTCTTATTCCTTATTTTTTAGAGAGATTTTGTAAAGGTAAGGCTTTTATTGTTGAGTGAGGCTCAATAGATAAGAGTAAGTCCTGTGCCAAATCCACAAGCTTAGTGGTGTATTTATTCAATTGATAGTAAAGAAATTCTCAAGGAGATTCCTTGGGGAGTGGACGTAGGCCGGCGTGCCGAACCACTATAAATCGCAGTGTTTGATTTTCTCTCCCTATCTCTCTTACGTTCATATTGATAATTATTATTCTGTTTTTTTTTATTTATTAAAATTCTAAATATTGTGTTAATTTTAATACTGTGAAATTTTTAATAACCCAATTCACCCCCCTCTTGGGTTGCCTATCTGGGATAACACTTTGAATGAAGATGTTATGCTTTTTGCTTACTTTTCTGTGTCTATAGTTCATAACATTGACCAAAATTTTCAAAATCTTGATAAAAACAAAGATGAAGAAATTCCTCGTGCTTTGAAAAATTTAATCGATTGGGAGGAAGAAAGGTGTGCTAAGCCATTAGTGGATGAAATTGTTTCTGTAAATGTGGGCACTGAGAAAGATCCTCGCTTGATCTAGATTGGTTCTACATTGTCTTCAAAAGAACGTGAACAATTAGTTGCTTTATTAAGAGAATTCAAAGATGTTTTTGCGTGGTCCTATGAAGACATGCTAGGAATTGACCTTGAGATTGTATAGCGTAAGATCCCTCTCGACCCTGAGGCCCGACCTGTCAAACAGAAGCTTCGCAGAATTCGTCCGGATTGGGCCTTGAAAATTAAAGAAGAGGTTAACAAGCAAATCAATACTGGATTTTTGCTCGTATCAGAATATCCTACTTGGTTAGCTAATATTGTGCCAGTTCCGAAGAAAGATGGCAGAATTCGAGTTTGTGTTGATTTTCAGGATTTGATTTGAATAAGGCTAGTCCAAATGATGATTTCCCATTATCACATATTGACGAATTGGTAGACTTCACTGCAGGGTATGCTTTACTGTCATTTATGGATGGTTTTTCAAGGTATAACCAGATCCTTATGGCTCTAGAGGATAGAGAAAAGATTGCATTTACCACACCATGGGGGACATACTGCTACAGGGTTATGCCATTTGGTTTGAAGAATGCTAGGGCCACTTATCAGAGAGCCCTACCACTCTTTTGCATGATACGATCCACAAGGAAGTTGAGGTGTATGTAGACGACATGATTGTCAAGTCTAAAGATTGGGAAAGCCATTACACTGCATTAAAGAAATTCTTTGAGAGAATTAGTGAATATAGGCTAAGGCTGAATCCACAAAAATGCACCTTTGCGGTGACTGTGGGCAAGATGTTGGGATTTCTGATCACAGAGCGGGGAATCGAAGTTGATCCATCTAAAATTAAGGCCATCTTAGAAATTCTGCCACCAATGATTGAAAAATAGGTGCGAGGTTTTCTGGGAAAGGTGCAATTCATAAGGAGGTTTATTTCAAAGCTGACCTTGACTTGTGAACCATTGTTTGGTCTCCTAAAGAAATGGAAGAAGTTCCAATGGGATAATCGATGTCAGTTTGCGTTCGAGCAAGTCAAGCAATATCTGTAGAATTACCTGTGTTATCACTGCCTGAGCCAAGTCCCCGTTGATCCTATACTTATCAGTGACCGAATCAACTATAGGATGTATGCTTGCACAAGAATCGGATGAGAAAGTGGAGAAGGCCATCTACTACTTAAGTAAAAAAATGCTTTAATATGAGACCCGCTATACTCCTTTGGAAAAAGCTTGTTTAGCTTTGGTAGGGGCCATAAGGAAGTTGAGACACTACCTGTTAGCTCACTCGGTAATTCTGGTTTCAAGATTAGACCCAATCAAATATCTTTTTAAGAAACCAGCATTTACCGATAGGCTAGTTGGTTAGTTGCTTTTGCTTTCCGAATTTGACCTTAAGTATGTCACTCGCAAATCTGTCAAAAGAAGGGCCGTAACAGAATTTTTGGCTGATCACCCAATTGAAGGAAGAGAAGATGTAGAGTACTCATTTCCAGATGAAGAGGTCATGCAGATAGAAGAAGACACTTAGAAGTTGTACTTCAATGAAGCGTCCAATCAATTTGGCTACGGGATAGGCGTGTTACTCATAGTGTCGGATGATTCCCATATCCCCTTAGCTTTCAAACTCTGATTCAGGGTGTCCAACAACCAAGCAGAGTATAAGGCGTGCATTGCCGAAATGGAAGCAGCCTTGGAACTAGGGGCAATAAGGTTGGGTGTGATCGGGGACTCGAACTTGGTTGTCTCTTAAGCCAACGGAGATTGGAAAGTTTAAGAGGAAAAATTGAAAATCTATCATCAGACCTTGGACATGTTGATCCCGAGGTTTGAAAAACAACTTTTACACATTTTGTAAGAGAGAACAACTGATTTGTTGAAGCGTTGGCAACCCTGGCATCAATGATAGATATACCGGTCGAGGTCAAGATGCGTCTGATCCTTATAGAACAAAGGTACGCCCCCACGTAGGAAATGATAACTGCAACGGAAGAAGTTCAAGATGAAAACCTTGGTACTTTGATATTTGGAATTTTTTGGAAAGTGGCACATACCCACAAGGGGAAAATACCAAAGAAAAAAGGGAGATACAGCGTTTGGCCGCTCAGTTCGTTATTTGTGGAGATAAGCTATACAAGAGAGGGCATCTGGGAATGCACAAGCTGTGTAGAAGAAGAAGAGGCAAAGCGTATCATGGAAGTCATCCATGGAGGAGAGTGTGGAACCCGTATGAATGGTATAATGCTAGCCAGAAAAATTCTTAGACAAGATACTATTGGTTAACCATGGAGAGTGATTATATCAACTTTGTTAGGCGATGCCACAAATGCAAATCTACGCCAATCACACAAACATTCCGCCATCAAAACTCTACAACATGACTTCGCTTTGGCCTTTCTTAGTCTGGAGCATAGATGTCATCGAGGCAGTCATACTGAAAAGTTCAAATGAGCATGAGTTCATTTTGGTTGCCATTGACTATTTTACCAAGTGGGTTGAAGCACAGTCGTATTCAGTGTTGAAAGCATCACACGTGGCCAAATTCATCAAGAACAACATCATCTGCAGATATGGGGTGCCAAATGAATTAATTTCAAACAATGGCTCATATTTCAAAGGAGAAGTGGTAGTTCTACTTGAGAAATACAATGTGGTTTTTCACAAGTCATCAACTTACAGGCCAGAAACCAATGGAGCAGTTGAAGCTGCAAATAAGAACATCAAGACCGTTCTGTGTAAGATAGTAGAAACTTATAGAGATTAGCCAGATAAGCTGCCTTTTGAACTTTGGGGATACAGGACATCAATCCGAACGTCTATAGGGGCAACCCCTTACTCTTTGGTATATGGAATGGAGGTTGTTTTGCCCTTTGAGATAGAAGCGCCTTCATAAAGGATTATGGCTGAATGTCAGATAGCAGAAGCTAATTGGCAACAGAACTGATTTGAGGAACTGATGCTATTTGATGAGCGAAGATTGAAGGCGTTATACCACATTCAGGGGTATCAACGCAAGATTGCCAGAGCATTCAAGAAAAAAGTTAGATCCGAGAATTTGAGGGAATGTGACTTAGTGTTGAAAGACAACAGAGCTCCTATTTATGACCCTAGGGAAAAGTTTAGATCCAATTGGATGGGTCCCTACATCATTAAATCAATCTAGTCAGGAGGAACTGTCATTCTCATGGATTTGGATGGTTTGGAGTTCTCACAGTCAATTAACATGGACAAGCTGAAGAAGTACTATCCTTGAGAGGCTCGTTAGGCCGAAAATCCGAAAGGGCGATCCAGGCAAAAGTTAGAGCATAATATATATATATATATATATAAAAAACAAAAAATAAAAAAAAGAAATTTTTTTTTAAAAAAAATGAAAAGCTTGTAAGGTTGAAAACTCGAAATGGCGGCTTTAGCAAAAGTTAAAGCACAAAAGGAGAGTGTCAATACCTGAGTGAACCTTAGTCGGAACTACGTATGGCCTGATTCTTATCTTTAGGATACCTAGGCAACTTCATCTTGAAGTTCGGCCCAAATTATTTTTCAACTCACTCATTTCGTCCATGTTTGATTGGTGTATCTTTATTCGACTCAGCTATCCATATTTGATTGACTCATCCCCATTTGATTAAGTTGTCCTATTTCTCCTTCATAACGGGTTCAGTTGCAAGACAAATTTAGTTATACATCTCAAAAGTTGATTTCATGTTGATCGGGTAGTGGTCATTTGCGAAAATAGATTTTGAAGACTTTTAATGAAGTTGATTGATTTTCTCAAAAATTATTCCATTTTTGCAAAACTCAGACCATTCTTCGGACCAAAAAGGGAAACTTTTCAGTGCTCACAACATGACTCACATGATTTCAAAACGAAGAAGTGGAATAACCAAGCTAATCAAACTCTTATGTTAATCAAAAACCCAAAAGAAAAGAGCAAAGCAATGAACTAGGGGCACAGTCGAGCCATGTTTTTATTCTTTACCCATACTTCGATTCTCGTCACCCTAATCAAGCAATCGTCGAAAATTGCACAGTAATTATTACCTACGATGCTTTTCCGTCAGGCGGTCAACTAGTGATATTTTGTTTTGTGTTCATTTTATTCCAGCAAGCATAAAAGGGTGTGTTTGGGATGGTTTTTGCTTGTTGTCACTGGCGATGCTTTTCCATCGAGTAGTCGAGCGGTATTGCTCTGTTTTGTGTCCATTTTATTCTGGCAAGTGTATAGGGTGCATTTGGGATGGTTTTTGCTTTGTTTTCCTTTCATTGAGTTATATTTTGTGTTTTGGTCAATGATAGGCTCAATATTCAGTTCAGAATTCATTAAAATACAACCATTTTCAAGTTCAAAATTCAAAACAAATTTTTTTTATACTCAGTGTTATGTCATTCATACTATCTGGACTTACAGAACAAACTCGTTTTATTAATGCCAGGGATTAACCCCGATCAAATTTGTACAAGCATATATACAAAAAAAAAAAAAAGGTTTCATCTTCGGATGAAGGCCATGAAGGCCACATGCTAACCTCACTTACTCGACTCCCCTGCTAATCTCTTCATCTTAATTTCATCTTCGGAGATCCTTGGAGACCCTGCCCCAGTGCTTCCGCCGAGAGAGTCGACTCCCCACCGACCATCAAAGGCAAAGTACGAAGGTACTCCGAATCGGGCCATGGAGGTGGCCTGCCATTTCAGCTCTTTATTCTCCACCTTCAGTGCGCAAATCTCTGCTCGCGCATCCTTGTACATGCGCTGGAGCAAAGAGAGTTGGATGTTGACCTGGTGTACCTCACTTGTCCTGTTCTGCAGTTGATGAGTCAATTTGGAGACCACAATCACCGTCTCTATACAGAACATCAGCGTGTAGTGGTTGGCTTCAATGTTGGATTGAGCTGTCATTATTTGAACGACTGATATCGTAGGAAAGTTAAGAGGAGTAAGAGTAGGGGCACTCAGTCCAGGGGAGCTTATAAGATCCTTAAGGTCTGGAAAGAGAGTGAGGGGACGAGACGAGGCTATGTGTTAGAGGAGAGAGGTGTGAAAGAAAGGAGTCGTAGAATAATAGCAGAGAACAAACTGAGTTTTGAGTAGCCTTTCTCTTCTGCTCAGTCTCTCTATTCTGTCTCTCTCAATTAGTGATGAAAAAGAAGACGGAAGAGAAGAAGACAAAGAGGAAGAGAGAGTCGAGGCAATCATTACAAATCAAGGAGGATCTAGCTTTGTCGGCTGGCTGACGCGAGAGCGAGAGAGAGAGAGAGAGAGAGAGAGAGAAACAGGAGAGGCGGGAGAGTTGTATGTATATGTGTATCGCATACCCATGTATTATATATATATATATATATTTGTTTGAATATTTTGTCACAAAATTGGCTTGGTTCAGTGGCTTGGCTTAGTGGTTAAGGACTGAGAGGCTGAGCTTGAGATCGGGGGTTCGAACCCCCATATTCTTTTTGCATATTTTGCGTATGCTAACATTAGCAAATGGAATATTCCTTATTAGAATGTATATATGTATACCGTATGTAACATGCATGAGACGCGTTTGGACTTCGAATTTACCTCTGCTCCTTTCACATTAAATGTGTTAGGATGTAACATTTCCTCGGTTAAAACCTTCTCTCTCTGTATGAAATACGTTGAGATACTCCTGTTGGTTATACCATTGTTGTTCTCCTCGGTTAAAACCTTCCATCTCTCTGTATGAAATACATTGAGATACGTCTGTTGGTTACACCATTATTATTCTCCTCGGTTAAAACCTTCTCCCTCTCCGTATGAGATACGGTTAGGTACGTCTGTTGGTTACTCCATTGTTGTTCTCTTTGGTTAAAACCTTCTCTCTCTCCGTATGAAATACGTTGAGATACGCCTGTTGGTTACACCCTTGCTTCCTCTGTCTGTATGAAATACGTTGAAATACACCTGTTGGTTACACCATCTTTGCTCCTTTCACGAGAAACGTGTTAGGATTAGATGTTTACCTGGTTAAATCCTTCTCTCTCTCCGTATGAGATATAGTTAGGCACGCCTGTTGGTTACACCACTTTTGCTCTTTTCACATGAAACGTGTTAGGATTAGATGTTTACTTGGTTAAAACCTTCCCCTTTTCGTATGAGATACGGTTAGGTATGCACACTACAACCTTTGCTTTTTTCACGTGAAACATCTTAGGATTAGATGTTTGCCTAATTAAAACCTTCTCCCTTTCCATATGAGATACGGTTAGGTATGCACACCATAACCTTTGTTCATTTCACGTGAAACTTGTTAAGATTAGATGTTTACCTGGTTAAAACCTTCCCCCTCTCCGTATGAAATATGGCTAGGAATGTCTGTTAGTTACACCACTATATCTCCTCCCGCGTGAAATGCGTTTGGATTTCGAGTTCATTATTTTCTCTTCTCACGTGAAATGCGTTTGGATCTCAGGATCACTATTTCTCCTCTCACGTGAGACGAGTTTGGATTTTGAGTTCACCTTTTTTGTTTTTATCAACTGAGTTGTGGCACATTTAATGTGCTGATATGACACATTTGTATGTGATGCACTCTATCTATTATTTGTGTTGTGGCACATTTATATGCGATGCACCCCCTGTTATGTTTTCTATCATTTGCACGAGGCTTGCCTCTCATGTTGCCATCTTCATATCTTTATCATCACTCCATGACATTGCATCCTATTACATAATCATGAATTTACAAAACAACCGGCTACGCGAAGCGTGTAAGTCCAACTTCCAACTGACATTTCAAGCATATCATTTGTATTCTGCCACTGAACTATGCTGGTTTGATTCCCTGTAATGGGATACGTAGGCAACCTTCAGGTTAAACCAATTGCATCTACATTTTGTTTATTTGCCCAAGTCTTATGGCCTTGTCAAAAGGGTCGTCTTTGGGCTTTGACATTCACTTATGTCATGAAATGACTTCGAGTTCTGTCAAAGAGGGGCAACTGTAGACACCCCATTTTGACCGGCCCTAAGACTCGGGCGCTTTCTTTTGATTACCCTGTGATGACAAAACAAGAAGGCGTTTCTCACAAAATCCTTAATAAGAAAACTTAGAATTTGAGCCCTATTTCCAAACCCAAACAGCCACAATTTACCTTTCCAAGGGAATATTCTAACCTCACGGTTGCGTCCAGAATGGTTCATTTAGTTAGGATCAACCTTCGTTGCACTTTCGGAGACCTCACTGAAAAATTCTCCCAAAATCTGGGTTATAGCACAATTATTTGAAACTTCTAGGCCAAATTGTAATTTTCAAAACTCAAGGAATATTCTGTTATGTAAGGGAATATTCTACTAAGTTAGGGAATATTCTGTCCATATACAGAATATTTCGTCAATGCTGACCATGACAAGGACGTGGCGGTCTTGCTGACGTAGTATGACTGGATTGGTCCGTGCTGATGATATGGTGATGACATGTCTTTACCCAAAAAGAAAAGAAAAAGAGAGAAATAAGAATGCTGGTGAAGGGGTTTGAACCCCTAATCTAAGACTCTACATCTTAAACCTTAAACACTCTACCAAAGCATCACATTGTGTTATATTTCCCCCTAAATAATATTTGACAACTTCATAATCACACCTCACCATCCCCACTCATCATCCACTTTCATAATTACACCCCACCCTCCCAACTCACCATCTACTTTCATAATCACACCCCACCATCTCCACTCATCATCTACTTTAATAATTACACCCCACCATTACCACTCACCATCCACTTTCATAATCACATCCCACTATCTCCATTCACTATCTACTTCCATAATCATATCCCACCATCCCAACTCATCATCTATTTTCATAATCACACCCCACTTCCCCACTCACCATCTACTTTCATAATCACATCCCATTATCTTCATTCACTATCTACTTTCATAATCACATCCCACCATCCCAACTCATCATCTACTTTCATAATCACACACCACCATCACCATTCATTATTCACTTTCGTTATACATTGTCCCCTATTAACTCCATTATCTTCCAAAAAATGCTCCACTTTGTCTTCCACTTTATCCTCCACTTTGTCCTCCACTATTGGCCACTTGCATTGGCTATATAATGAGAGCTCTAGTCTTGAATTTGGAGATGAATTTTGAAGAAGAGAAGTGTAGGGAGAGAATGCTAAAATTGTGTTAGAATTTGAAAGAAAAGAAAGTCTTAAAAACAAGAGAGTTATCTTGCCAAACTAATGAAGTTAGATAGCTCTTGCATCTTATCTTCCCTTGTCAAGACAACTCAAAGCCTTAATCAAAGAGAGAGTATTCTTGCCAAGAAAAGAGTGATCATACCCTTGCTCAAAACCGTTATTCCAAGCTCAAATTCTAGTTTCAAATTGAGGATTGAGAACACACTTCCTAAACTTGAGGATGATCAAGAGGAAGTTTGGAAATCAAGAAGTTCAATCTTTCTTTGGAAGGTGAATTTCTAGTCTTTCATTTTCTTATATTTTCTATCTCATATATATTTTCTTACTTTTTATTTCATGGTGTTTTGTAATAATTCAAGTGGTTTGTTTATCTCATATTTATTTGCTTACTTTATATTTCATAATGTTTTGTTATAATCTAAGCGGTTTGTTTATCTCATATTTATTTTCATACTTTATATTTCATAATGTTTTGTTATAATCTAAACGGTTTGTTTATCTCATATTTATTTTCATACTTTATATTTCATATTGTGTTGTTGTAATCCAAGTGGTTTGTTTAACTTATAATAATAATAATAATTACTATTATTATTATTATTATTATTATTTATTTGTTTATTTGCTTGCTCTTGTTTCATATTAGTTGTGCTATAAGCTAACCGATGGTGGTTAGTTGAGCCACCTATATATTCCTTGTTTGTTCTTTTTCTTGGCTTTGCAACAAGATAGGTTTTGCTCGGCCTAGTTGGTCGGTCGGCCTATTTGGCCGGCCGGTTAGCTTCTTTCGGACAAGATGGCGTAATCTCCCAATGTTGACCAATTTTCGTCAACGATTCCAAGGAACATGAAGCTTTTATTTTGTTTATTTTTATTTTGAGTGTTTTATGAGATTTTATTTTATTTTATTGGAATATTCCCTTATCTCTCTCTCATTTGGTTTGTAATAATTTATTCAAAGTATTGCAATAATTTCCCGCCCCACTTCTTTCTATCTCGTTCTTTTACTTGCTTTCCTTATTTGTGATATGCATTATGTTTATTTTATTTTATTTTTTTAGTATATCCTTACTTTGCATCCATGTTTCATGCATCTTGATTCAACTAATTTTGCATTTGTGGATTTAATAAATTCCTATGTAATTATGTGCACTACCTCATGTTCTTGAGATGATTCACATGTCATATCATAGAAGCCGAATTTTTAGTTGCATCTCATGAGTGAATTGCATTAGGATTTTGCATACAAGATCATGTATGATTACTAACTTTGTTTTGTAACTTGTTCGTGGGACGTCAAATATGTAGGTTTATCTTTAGTATCTCGTTTGTATGTGTTTTTCTTATTATGTTTAAGCATCCTACCATGTGGCTACTTTCTTACTTGATATAACTATATGAATGCTAGTGGATGGAGATTGTGTCGCTTAATTTGGAATAATATTGATTTTTCATGTTTGTAAACTCAATTTATTTAGGTTGTACATCTTTAAAACTTTTTCAAAATACATGAAATCAAATTATTTCAAAATAAATGACATAATCTATACTTGTATGCTTCACATAGTAATTTTTAGGATTTATTAAATAATTGAAATATGAACATATAAAGTAAATAAAATTCATATCATGGTTTAGTAAAGGCCGATCTTTTGATCGGGTGAGCGGGGGTGCTCAATTAATGACCTTTCCCTCTCATACCTAAGGTTCCGAACCGAGACAACTTTGGTTATGACGAACAGTGGCCTTGGCATGAGTCATGGGTTTCCTAATTTTCCAAAAATATTAAATAGCGACTCTGAGCTTTGATGACGTAGTCCATTTCTGGCAAAATGTTTTGCAATAAAATGGATTTTCTAAAAGTTGTCAAATCTAGACTTTCATCTATGTTTCACATTGCACTAGTGAGACTAGATCAAAGAGATTGAGGGTCTGAACTGTTTAAAGCACATGGGTACTCCTCGGGCATATTACAAGTTGATGAGGTGACAGTGACTTAGCGTTCTAGGATTTGTTGAACGGTTCTAGTGACATGTTGAAGTTTGTGTTAACATACTTAGGAGTGTAAAAATGGCCTGCAGCCCAGGGTGGGCCCGACTTGGTTAGGCCCAGGCCTGAGCCCAGTCCGAGACCTTGGGCTTGGACTTGGGCTATCATTTTGAAGCTTGGCTTGCCCTCCCGGCCCATCGACCCGCTCAAGGCTAATTCAAAAGCCCGGCCTACGCCTGAGCCCAAACCCGATCTAGAATTTTGGTGGAAAATAATAAAATTTTGGTGAGGAAAAAAAAAAAAAGTTCAGGCCTGCCCAAACCCGATCTAAGTTTGAGCTAAACCCTAAGCCCAACAGCCCGACCCGATGCCTAGCCCATCGGCCTGCCAAAGACCCAAATACCCCTAGGCCTAGGCCTAATTTTCTGGCTCGTAGGGCTGCCCGGCCCGACCCGACCCGACCAAACCCAAATTTTGGCAAGAGCCCGCGAGGCCCAACATGGGCTGGGCCGGGCCAAATTTACACCCCTAAATATACTCGAAAAAGTTCGGGCAGAGGTAGGCGACGATTTCGTCGATAGTGACATGATTGTTCTTGCAGGAGTCGATGCAATGACAAAGGACTTCGAAGACCATCAACAGTAAACCACCGCCACCGCCACTTCCACCTCCACCGCCATCACCATCACCATCGCCATCGCCATCGCCATTGTCATCGCCTCCGCCTCTGTCTCTACATTTTCTTCTAGTTCCCATTTTCATCTCTCTAGGCTTCTTGAGGGAAATGCAATGAAGATAGAGATGGAGATGGAGATGGAAAGAGAGAGAAAGAGAGAGAGAAGAAGAAGAAGAAGAAGAAAAAGAAAGAGAAAAATAAAAAAAATAGAACATGATGAGGATTCAAGGGTTTTTAATTGAGTTGGGGTTGGCAACTCAGGTGAGTTAGTTCAATGAGGAATTCATTACCACCTTCTTTCCTCTTCTCATCACCGTCTACCGTTTCCAAATCTATATCGATCCACTGCCAAAACCCTAGATCTCTATAGATTTTACTCAGGAACTCAGGTCTACTATGATAGATGCTTCCATACTGTAGCTGATCCCTTACGCTGTTTCACCAACTCCTTCTAAACCCTAACCAACCCCATTGGTACAATCATTAACAAATTTCTTATCGTGTTGACCAGAATTCTTGTTTTGACTAGATCAGATGGTGAAATTCTCTCTCCTGACTAAGTCTCCACCGTTGATTTGCTAAGGATAATTGGCTTCTCCAATTCATCTGGACATTTCTGAGTGGTGGTGAAAATAGATTTACATATTTCAAAGACAGATCTAGACATTTTATGCCACTGGTGAAGACTAATCTAGAGCTCTTGTATGAGATCTGAGCTCTCTTTTCTCTTTTTATTTTATGTGTCAAGCTTTACACTGCTCTCATTGATGGGTTTGAAAAATCTGGTTCTTACTTTGATGGGATTTAGGTATATTCTTAAATAGTTGAGAAATGTGTCATGTTTGACAACTATGTTATCACTTTAGTTCTCAAGGCATATGCGTCTCAATTGGCTTTTAAAGAGGGTAGAGAGATCCATGCCCAAGCTTTGAAGCTTTGTTTGAGTTCAAGCCGTTCTATGGAAAATGCGATGAATTTAAGGATGCATGGCAGGTGTTTAATGAAATGATCGAACGAGAATTTGAGTTCTTTTTTTTTGTGTTCTTTTTTCTTGGCTCAAATATTCTTCTTCTTCTGCTGTTATTGTTGATGATGATGAATCAGCAGATTTCAACAAATTAAAAATATATGTATATTGGCAAGTAAGCTATTAAAATTTTGAACAGATGATAAAATTTGAATATATAAAAAAATTAAATAGATAAAACATTTTAAACAAATAAAATATTTGAATAGATAAGTGAAAAAATTGACCAGATAAGGAATTTCAGCAAATAGATGTTTCAACAGATAGATACAAATTTGATAGATAGTCAAAAAAATATTTGACCAAATAGAACATAATTTGAACAGATCGAAGTAAATTTGAACAGATAGTCAAAAAATTAAACAGATAAAAAATAATTTAAATAGATTAATATAAGGGTAAATTATAATTTAACCCCTTGTGGTTTACCCCAAAAACATGGAACCCCCTTATAGTTTCATTGGAACACTTAAACCCTTAAACTTTATACTATGCTATAATTTTTGACAGACGTAACAGAAATGCACAAAACGATGTCGTTTTGTGCACCGCCTGATAAAAAATAAAAGAAAAAAAAAAGAGAGAGAGAGAGAGAAAGAGAGAGAGAGAGAGAGAGAGAGAGAGAAACACTCTCATTTTCCCTTAAATGGCCAAAAACCCGTCACCAATGTAGTCGTCGCTGGTTCGACCTTAGCATTCAGTGGGTTGGTTCTCAGTTCAGTGGGAGGTGGTCTTAGGCTGGGCTCTGCTTTATTTCATAGGCTTGATGTTTACGGTGGTTGGGTCGCAGGTGGGGTTGTGTTTACCCTTTACGGGTGTTATTTTAGCCGAAGTGGGTCTGTTTCTTGTTAGCCTTTGTTTCTAGTTCTAGAGAGAGAGGGATGATGTCATTGGGTGTAATTTGGGCTGATAGCTCCGATTGTAGGTAGCGCTATGGCCGTCACTGAGAGGTGACCTGTGTTGTGTTTTCTTCTCCGGTGCTAACTGGCTTTCTATGTCTAGGAGCTGTCGATAAAGATGGTGATCGAGGAGGTGATGATATAGGTTTGGGTTGCTGCTGCTTTATGTTTCCCAACAACGACTATTATCTAGAAGCTGTGTTGTGTTTTCTTCTCTGGTGATGAAGTCGAAAGCTCGGAGTGACATACGTTAGTCCGATGGACTTCGTTAATTTGAGATGCTGCTCAGGTACTGGTTTGTTTTTTGGTTTACCTGCGCTGTTGTTGAGGTGAAGAGAGACTAGTGCGATTCGGCTGTCGGAGTGATGCTTGGTTGTTTAGGCAATGGTGGTCCTTTCCTGGGTTCTGATCTCAGTGCCGGTGTTTTTTGTTTGGCGCATGGAGTGGGTAGTGGGAGTTCACCCATGCTTCTCTTTCTCTCTCTCTAACTTTCACTCTCACTCTCTCTCTCTTTTCTATTTTTTCTTTTTTTATTATTTTATTTTTTATCAGGTAGTGCACCAAACGACGTCGTTTTGTGCACTTCTGTTACCTCCGTCAAAAATTACAACATGGTATAAAATTTAGGGGTTTAAGTGTTACAAATGAAACTACAAGAGGGTTCCGTGTTTTTGGGGTAAACCACGGGGGGTTAAATTATAATTTACCCTTAATATAAATTTAAAAAGATAGTAAAAAAAAAAGTTAACAAATAAAAAAAGTCACCAAATAAATTAAGGGATAAAATTGAAAATAAAATATTCTCCCAAAACAATAAAAGGATTTCTCACCAAATTATTTCACAAATGATGGACCTTTAACTAACAAAAAAAATATTTACTAAATCTAATGTCTTATACTCTCCTTACATTACATTTATCACCAATTTTTTCTATTAGAGCATCTCCAACGGTTCACCAAATTTTTCACCAAATCTGAGTAAAAAAAGGACCATTTTCTCAATCTGATACAGACTGCTCCAATGGTTGTCATCAAAGCAGGGGTCGACCGGTTGGTCGACCGGCCAATCAACCTACCGATCGACCGGTTAGTGTATTTATTTATTTTTTTTACCTCTTTGAATCTTTTGACTTGTTTGAACCAAAATATTTGCAAGGGAACCGGTCCACCGGTTGGTCAACCGGCTGGTCGATCGGTTAGTCTCCCCCAACAGTAACGCACAGTGAAATGGTGAAATCTGTAGCCTGTTCTCATTTTGGTGAAACTTTTGGTGAATTCTCGATTTGATATTGATTTGGTGAAACCATTGGAGCACCAAAAACTCACTTTTTCGTCAAAATTTAAATCTGATGTCAAATTTGATGAACCGTTGGAGGTGGTCTTAACAAATGTTTTTCATAACAAAAAAATAAAAAATAGAAAACAAATTTTTATTAATTTCAAATTATTTTATTTATAAATTAAAATTAAGGAGATATTTGAAATGTTCTAAATAAATGCACTTTTTAAATTTTTATGAAACATAAATCAAATATGAATTGTATTTAAAATAACGTAATAAAAAAATAATATAATTTAAATAAAATAGTTTACCTTAAATAAGATAGCACCTTTTTATTTTTTTTTTGGAGGATGACAAGGCCTACGTATTAAAGAATATTTGAAGAGACACTTGCCTTTGTTAAAATCTGTTTAAAGAAGCCAAAAACTCTACTCGTTTTCAGAAACTGTTCTCTTTTCCAGCCCTAAACTTTTCACTCGTTGAGAAGCAGAAGAAGTCGACTGACGATGATGACAATATCCTCCCATCGATTCATCTCTGATCCTTCCATGTTTTAGACCTCCCCAAACTCGATCTCTCTTTCGTAGGGTTTTCACTTCATCTTCCTTCACATCTTGAGGTAAGCTCTTCTACTTCGATTTCATATGCATATACAGATTCATAGACTGGTGTATCTATGTTTATACGAGTCGTCGATTTATGTCATTTTTTTTTGTCCCTGAATTTGTGTATTTTGTTGGATTTTTTGTGGTTCAATTAAGTGTTGAGATTCGATTTGGCTATTGGAGGTTTTATGGATCTATTGATAAACGGTGTGTTGTTGAATTATTGTATAAAATCAAATAGCCTATCATGAAGCTTCGATTTACAAATAGACAATCATAAGCTTAAATAGTTGGATTTGAGCTTTTGTTGAGTTATGTTATCTAAATGCTTTCGTTGATCAATGTTGAGCGCATTTTGTTTAGTTGCATGCACCGAAGCTTACCGCTCCTCTCCCATTTTGAAATCTGTTCTACCTGTCCAATAGCTATGAATTGATTAGTATTCAAACAAATTGCAGTGCTTGTGTTTTTATTCTCAATTCATTTGTTTAAGGCATTTTGTAAAAGGTGTCTGCTTTGAAATTTGTTCATTTATATGTTTGGGGCCTTTAAATTCCTCTTTAATATTAGGATTTGAGAAGTCTAACAAAGATTTCTAAGTTGGGTTTTTTTAAATTATTTTTAAATCCTTCCAAAAATGTCTTACCCGAGTAAAGCTGAAGTAGTTTAATTTGAAGTTTTCTTAAGCTGAATATGCTTTAGTCGCCCAATGTACTTTTTTTAGTTGCACATTACTGAAGTTTACCTTTCTCTTCCTGTTGCTGGTTTGTTCTATCTATCTCTGCTAGCTCCGAATTGATTATGGTGTTCAAACAAAATGATGTGGACCTGTGGTTGAGATATGCAACGCTTGTAATGAAACACTGGTATCAAGTTAGAATACAAGATCTAAATTATAATATAAATAAAATGCTATGAGATCTACTTTAGGTTTTCAAACCATATGTCTAGTGTAGTGCAATACAAGATATTTACGAATGAGATAAATTTATGCTGTACTTCATAGAGCTTGATCAGTAAACTTGATTTGCTTGATATGTTGAATAAATGAAGAAAGATTTTATAAGAATGTTTTTGGATGCTCAAAGAACAAGCCAGAAAACTTTGGGCATTTAGTTTGTCTATGCTGCACGCAAAATACTTTAGAGCCCCCCCCTCCAAATTTCTATATGCTGCATTCATAATCATCTTACATGCTTAAAGATATAAATTTAGTTTGTCTATGCCTAGATAAAGTACTTCTAGAGACCACTCCCCTAAATTTATTTTGTTTTCTGCATACCATCTCCTATACTTAAAGGTATACTTTTTGCATTCCATTTAAGCTTTCAAATAAAATTTATTAATGCTTACTAATAACTAGAGATGCACTGCCTCCATTTCTTCCTCTCTTCCTGTTTGTGACAGGTGTTCATTGCATATTAAAGCAAGCACTTTTGAGTAATCACATTCTATTCAAGTTAGATTGAGCAAGCACTTGCTGGTTTTATAGTGACCTAAGAAGAGATGCAGAATCAAGAGGGGCTCCAAGCTGATGCAGATATGGCATCCATAACACCCATTCAAGCAAGCGAGGTTGAAGATTGGGCAAATTTTAGGGATGATGATATCATGCAGCAGCAATCTGCAATTCGGGCTGTGGAAGCTGAGAAGATTCCCTTAGTAGGTGATAAGGTAAGATCAAACCATGAATTATAATACTCAATCTCTATATAAATTGATTTGCCTATTTCTCATAGTGTTGTCAAAATTCAGCTACTTTTTGGCTATGGATATTTTAATGAATTCCACTATGAGCAATCCCATGAATTATAAAGTTTACTCTGTTTTGATAATAGGTTTTTGAATTTTACCTAGAGCAACCCATGCATGTTAGATCTCAAGCACTATTAAACTTCTTTGCATATTTTTGATTGTGTTATCAAGTGTAGCTACTTTTTGGTAACTCATATAATGAATTCCAACTATAAGAGAAAAGAAAAACAATGAATTCCAATGGTGGTATTTAGTTCCCTAGGTTCTTTGTTTTCTGCTTATTGTTTTGGATTGTATGTTGTTAGATTTCGGCCTTATTTTACTTATCACAAACTTTTTAAATCATCGTAATGGCTAATAGTCATGATGGTGTGGATGCTAGGCCTAACGGTCGAAAATGTAATGGTTTCAACCATGGCCATTCGGTATATAGCTCGCTATATTGGTGCTAAAGATTTGATGTTTGAAACACCATTATGGAAGTTGTTATTATGTGTGATAGTGGTGTGATGGTGTGTTACACCAGCATTGCACACCACTACGATCAAATACAAGGTTCTAAATCTTTGATATTGGAGAGGAAAAAAGAAAGTACTAGCCTAAAAAGCACGGACACAGGCACTGACACATGATACAGCAATTTTGAAAGAAAATAAGATACGAACATGGTGGGAATACATCAAATAAAATATTTTCTATATATTTTTATTTGTCATGTATATAAATATATAAATTTAGATTATAGAGACAAAATGAATCAATGTTTGTGGGTGTATTTTTGTTTTTCCCTTTTCCCCCTCTTTGTTTCTATATATTTTATTAGCCCCAAATTAGCTTTTTAAAATTATAAAGACACCTACAAAGGTTTCCTAAGGTGTGTCCAAATAGCATATTTGTCAAATCATCATAGGTACAGTGGTGTTTGGGATTAGGGGCTCTATTCCTACAGGGCTACCCCTTTCAATAAAAAAAAAAAAAAAAACGTATTATTAGAAAATAGATTTAATTTTTTTCCCTTCATCAACAAAGAGAATATTATTAATAAAATGGAAAAAGAGTAGAAAGAGGGGAGAGCTAGAGGTCCACTATGAAGAAGATAAAAGAACCCAATAATTATCTCTCACTGCCTTCCGATCACTACAAATAAAAACAATGGAATCTCCTTAAAAGGAGGAGATACAGACACCCAAAAAGAAGATAAATAACAACCTATCCCATAACCCTCTTAAATCATCAAACTTATCATCAAATATTCTTGCATGATGCTTCGATTGAAGCACCTAAAAATTACGCAAATCATATAGCTTCATAGAGCTTGAACCTTTGAATTGGAGCCAAAATCCCTGAATCAATCTCAAGCATATGAAAGCGAGAGGGAAGATTGACCCAATCTGTACCTGCAAGTTGAAATAGACAGTGCCACAAAAACATAGCCACCGGACAATGCAAAAAACAACTCATTTATACTCTCTTGATCTCTTCTACACATGATACGCCATTGAGGTAACAAGATGTGGTTAGGTCTTATTTTTTGAATCACATCGTTAGTATTTAGCTTTTTATGGGCTACTTTAACCTTGAGAGGCACATAAGCATTCCAAATCATTTTTGGAGCATCAAAGGGTAGCACATTTGGATCATAAATAAGCTTAGTAAAGAACAACTTACATGAAAACACTTCGAAGAATGAATTGTCCAAACTCGTTAATCACACACCCCTTTGGATCATAAATAAGCTTAGTAAAGAACAACTTACATGAAAACACTTTGAAGAATGAATTGTTCAAACTCGTTAATAACACACCCCCTCTGAAAGACACATCATCAAGAATAGATAACAAAGATGCCAACTCATTAGCTTCACTATCATTAAGATTTCTAAAAATGAAAGTTTCGACAGATTAGAGCTGAAGATAAGACAAAATCAAGGGAATAACAGATCAAAAGAGACTTCACCCTTCCACACATCTTTCCAAAATTGCATGGACTCCGCACTTCCCACACTAAAATCAACAAACTGCTTTAAATAAGGAAGATCTTGAGAGATGCATTTCCATGGAGCTCTAGAGCTTCCCTTGCTATCCATTAAGCTGCAACTCATACTTGCTCTAAATAACCAAATGGTGAATGCCATGGGCTCAAAGGATTGAATCAGTATATTGTTTGTACGAACTAAAAAGAATAAATTTCTATTAACAGTTGGAACTCACTAACTTACCAAAGAAGAAATTAACTACTAGGGGGTTGCATATGGCGTTACAGCAGCTGATTGTCTTGAAACTTCAATCTCAAATGTCTTTCTTAGGATTCATTACACTTCTAATTTATTAATTGATATGAAATTTTGTCAGTTAGGATTTTCGGAATTAGATATATATCTTCTAGTTGATTAGTAATTTTTTATTCATTTAGTATTTATAAAGTTTGCAGTATCAGTACTCACTACTAAAATTATGGCAGCTTGTTTAAAGTCAACCGTCTATTGCTGTATTCATATGTTATTTAAAACATAATTCCAGGTGTATTGTAACTTCTATCATTATTTCGAGTTGATGGCACTCAACTTTTGGTCAATAAATGTGTTGTCTAAAACTAAAAGTGCTGATGGTATTGAACTGCAGGAACCTCTCTCTTCGTTAGCTGCTGAGTATCAGTCAGGAAGCCCTATTTTGCTGGAGAAAATAAAGGTCTCTTGTCAATGTTTATTTTGTAGTTTGCATTCCCATTTCTTCATTAGTTGCAAATTGTTTTTAACATCCATGCAGGTGCTTAGCGAACAATTTGATGCCATCAGGCGGACAAGGGGAGATGGTAACTGCTTCTTTCGAAGCTTTATGTTCTCATACCTGGTATGTCTTCATAGTTCATATTTGTATCTTACAGAGTCCTACGGTTTCTAATCTTCCACTTGTTTGCTAGTGGGAAAATAAGTCAATTTGTAATTTTAGCTGCTAAAAGGTTGTGGTTGCCAAAATAGGAGCATATTTTGGAATCACAAGACCAAGAAGAAGTTCATCGCATCACAGGCAATGTGGAAAATTGCAGAAAGACACTTCAGAGTTTGGGATATGCAGACTTTACCTTTGAAGATTTTTTTGCAGTAATTTGTTACTTTTATTAAATCTTTCCTGTGTTGATAAGTATATTCATTTATTCTTGGCACATTGGATATTTTCTCTTCAAACAAACATATCTTGATACATTGCAAAAATATTTGTTTTTTGATATGGCTATCTTAATGGATTTTTGTTTTTTGGCCAATTCTGTTTATTTTTTTATTTTTGCCATTGTTATTAATATTTTGATGATGCTATTATTGATGTTACTGTTTGGTGCAATAATTTCTGCTTTTCTGTATTTCCTTTCCTTTTGTGCATCCAATGTTTAATATTTTCTGTTTTATTTATTTAGTTTTTAATAACTATTTTTAACTGTTTGAAAAAATTTCAGTTATTTCTCGAGCAGCTGGAAAGTGTTCTTCAAGGAAACGAGGCATCTATAAGGTTTTGAGACTTAACTGTTCCTTTAAACTTTGCATATCTCTTGAGAACTATGAATTGAAATTTTTAAGTGTGATCTTAAATTTAAAAAAAAAAAATTCCATTAATGAATGAAATGACTCCCTCTAGTTCTGGTTTCAGTCATGATGAACTTATACAGAGGAGTCGAGATCAGTCAATATCAGACTACGGTGAGTGACATTAGGCATGTTTCTAGCATTTAAAAGAAAGAAGATATAAGCACATGGATTTTTGATGTGTTCCTTCTTGTTCTACTTGTCCTTACAAAATTTCTTGGTTAGTTGTAATGTTCTTCACTCATTAATGGGTACTAATTGAGTGGTGGTGTTTTTTTTCAGTTGTAATGTTCTTCAGATTTGTTACATCTGGCGAAATTCGAAAACGCTCAGAGTTCTTTGAGCCATTTATTTTGGGATTAACAAATACAACAGTGGAGCAGGTTTGTTTTGATATATCGAACTTCTATGGTTATTCATATCAAATGTCTCCTGTTTTCCCATGCATATTATCGTTTTGCCTTCTATTGATGGTTTGATTAGTTTGATTTTTTATTTTTTATTTTAAAAAAAAAAAAAAACAAAAATACGGATTTTGACATATGCTCTAGAAGTAAATGCTTCAGGTGATGAATTGTTATTATTTGTAATTAGAAGAATGACATTACAAATGATCTACAGTTAACTTTTAAGGCATGGCTGTATTTGCAATGTGGCACCAATTTAGAACTGTCATTTATCACTGAATTACCCAAATGTCTTTACACATACATTCATAATTATAGTGAAATTTAATATTTTTTAAAGGGGCAAATTTCACTTTATCCCCTCATGGTTTGGTCAAAATGTACAGATCACCTCCCTGTCATTTGAAAATAACCACACTATATCCCCATGTGATTTATGACTAAAATGCATATTAACTTTTGTTAACAGTACATATGAATTGACCTTTATACCTTCTTCTTCTTCCTCTCTTCAAAATTAAAACTATACATACATGTATATGTATGCTCCCTCCTCCCATGGCTGCAAATCCCTACTCCATTCAGCCTATTCTCACCCAACGAGCACTACCCAATCACAACATCCCAACAATTTGATCACAAATTCCCACTGACTGCAAATTTTATTTTATTTTTTGATTTAGAGTCTCTGTTTCCATGGCTGCCAATCTCCACCTCCTGCAGGCCATTCCCACTCAATGACCACCATCCAATCACAACTTTCCTATGATCAGATCACAAACTTGCACCCAGTGTAATATTTTTTATTTTATTTAATTTTGATTTAGAGCCTCTGTTCAACAACTAGTTTAACTAATCTTTGCTAAAAAAAAAAAAAAAAAAACGAAAAAACATGAGTAATAGCTATATAGGTGTGTATATGTATGCATAATTACAATCTGTTCAACATCCATTTTAACCCATGATAGCTATATATATGTATATAGGGGTGACCATTGGTTCAATAATTAAGACTTGGCATAATAATCTTGAGGTTATGAGTTCAAGTGTTGGGGCCATCACTTTGTGCATTATACCAAAGGTTAGGTATGTACTAAATCTTTTCTCTCCCAAACACACATTAATGTGTACTTATTGGGGTTAGGTGTGTACTAATTGGGCGTTGTTATAGCTATATATATGTATAATTATTTTTTTTTGATAATTATACATATATATATATATGTATAATTATTATCATAATTAAATTGGAATTACTTTTATAACCGTAGAAGGAGAAACGGGGATAGCGGGATAATCACTTTCAATGATGTGAGCTCATTTTACAGCCCAACAGGGGTATTTATATTGGTTGAATGGCTATTTTGATGTTTTCCAGCAAGTATAGGAGGTATTGATGGCTATGTATAAAAAGGAGTAAGAGAGAAAGGAAAAAGAATGGCATTTCTTATTAATTTGAAGCTATGTCGGGTATTTTTGTCTTGAAAATAAACTTACTCTCCACATAGGTGAGTGGTTCTCACCTCCTGTTATGTTGGACAAAAAAGGTGATAGTGCGCTTTAGTCTACGAACCAAATGATAATGAGGTGGTAGAGTGAAATTTGCCCTTTCTTTAAATGCCAGCAGATATGGTTTAAGATTAAAACTTTGCAGTTCCTTGGTTCTTCATCCCTAAAACTTTTAGAAGTTCTTCCCCTACTCTAGCCATATCTGATCTGACATTCTATTTTCATGTAGTTTTGCAAGTCATCTGTGGAACCAATGGGTGAAGAGAGTGATCATGTGCACATTACTGCTGTGTCAGACGCATTGGGTGTGCCAATCCGTGTTGTATACCTCGACCGCAGCTCGTGTGATACTGGTGGTGTCAGTGTAAATCATCACGATTTCATTCCTGCTATCAGTGATGCCCCCAGTGGTACTAGTGGTGGTTCCGAGACCAAACCGTTTATCAACTTGCTATACAGACCGGGTCACTATGACATTCTCTATCCCAAGTGATGTACTCTGGCCTGTCCTGGTAAGCTGATGCTATTTTTTTTTTTGGGTTTTTTTTTGGTGGTTTGGTTTTGATGTTGGTGATAAATTGTTTCTCCAACAGTAGCTGCAATTCACCAGCAAAAAAATAAAGAACCGATTTCTATTTTCATGTTTAGAGTAGTAAAACTTGGTTTGTCTGTTTTTCTCTCACAGGTTATTTATTGGCAGTGAACATTTGAAAGAATGTGTTGGTCCAGAAAATGGGGGCCTTAAGGTAGACCTGTTGTTTGCAGAACATCGTGAACTCCTCCATTTGATTTAAATTTGATACAGATGACTTGTGAAGGACTTGGTTTGGTTGAGTGGTCAGATTTAGATTTCAGTTCAGGCTGGATTTGAATCATCTGGAATTTCTGGATAATGATGAATTTCTGAAATAAAAATATCTACTCTCTTGGACATGTATGTATCTCTGTGTGCGTGCGTGCGCGCGTGTGTGAGAGAGAGAGAGAGAGAATAAGCTCTTTTGTTGAAGGCTTTACATTGCCTTCATTTACAAGAAGAAAAACAAGTTCAATCAACGGTAAATTTCACTGTTGGTGTTGGCATGTTGACGACACAAATCTCAAACCAATCAAATCAAGTTTTAAGTCTCATCAAATGGGATCGGTTACATGAATTTTTTTCTTCACACGGTTCTATCAAAGGTCATTTCGTTAATCAAACTAAGTATATTCATATTTCTATTTACAACGTTAGTCAATGTTAATATAAGTTTACTTGGTCTCCTAACACTTCCATCTATCGTTATTGTATCGTATTTCTTCACTACTGTTGGTTTCTGTTGTGTTTCAATATATATTATTCAAACCCTAAATTTTTTTAGGAAGACCTCGTTTGGGAATAAGTTATTTTAGTAATTTTTTGATTTTTTAAGAAAAGATGTGCAGAAAGTAGAGAGAGTGATGTGATAACTTATAGTGATTTTTTGATTTTTTAGCTAAAATTAAAGGTTGCCAAACGAAGCCTGTATGAATTTGCACTCATTGGGTGGTGAAATTAATGAACACCCATAAAAGAGAAAAATGAATATGGTGTACCAAATTGTGAATGAAAGGGCGTTCTTTCCATAATTAAGTTACAGCTTAACCATAATTTGCAAATTTTGTACGGTAAAAAACTAACAAAATTTAAGTTACGGCTCAGAAGAATATGACGATGCAACATGAGTGAATTATTTAATTTAATTCTAATTAAGTTGATTCGCTTTTTATTTTAAGGCACATTTTTTTATGCAATGTTAATAGGCCGATCAGACAATTCCACAAAGCTAAAGTTTAGATTTGTTCGGTTTGTGTGTTGAGATAAATTTTTTTTAAAAAAAATTTGAGAGTTTAAATTTTTTTTTGTTTGTTTGGTTGTATATTTTGAAAATAGTTTTGAAAGTTAAGAATTTTGGATGATTTAATATTTTGTTGTAGTTGAGTAGATATATGTGAGAGAAAGAGTGATTAAAAAGGAGAGAGGAGAAAGGAAAAAAAATGATTGATTGATGGGCAAGAGAAAAAGTGATTTTGGATATTTTTTTCAAAAAATTTGAATCAAATAAAATTTTAGAAAAAAATTTCAAAAATTATATCTTATGATAGAAACCAAACAAGCCTTACATCTGTGTTGGCACTCTACTGGTGATCTGTTCCAATTTTCACCCTCAGAATGGGTGATTTATTCAAAAGAAGGAAAATCCAGTAGAACTTCGGTTTGGGTGATAATGTATTTTATTGTTTTGTGTGAGGCTATCTTAATTTTAAATACTAAGGCTATGTTTGGCATGGTCTGTTTTTGCTGTTTTAATCACAAAAAGATAAAATAAATCAAAAAGTTAATAAGATAAAATATCGCATCTAAATCATAATCATTTTATTCTCTTTTACAAAAGTCAAAAAAATCAAAAAATTCATCCCAAACGAGATTTTTAGTCTCAGGCTAAACCTTCGTTTGGTATGTTAGGTTTTTTTGACTTTTTGACTATTTTAGTCACAAAAAGACAAAATAAATTTTTTAACTCAATAAGACAAAACATCACATTCAACTCATAATCGTTTTACTTTTTCTCTCACAAAAGTCAAAATAGTCAAAAAAAAGCCTACTCCAAAGAGACTTTTTAACCCCAAACTACAATAGCTAAAAAACTAAAAAATTAACTTACATCTCAAACGAACCCTTAAAATAGTTTTAAAAAATTTAAAAAATCAAAAAGTTAATCCGTTTGGGAAGATGATTTGTGGCTAAAATAGCCACAAAAGACAAAATAGACTATTTTAGTCATAACAAATAAAACATCACATCCAACCCATAATCATTACACTCTTTTCTCACAAAAAAAATCAAAAAAGTCAAAAAGCTAAAAAACCCTTCCCAAACCAAGCTTTTTAACCCAGTCTAAAATAACCAAAAAAATCAAAAAGCCAAAAAACCAACCTACTTTCTAAACCAACCCTCAAGCTAAAAGAAGGATAATTCAATTTAGGAAAAATGATTGGACCTCTAATTTAGGGTGATATAAATTTAATGTGGCTTTTTAAAATTCAACTTTAATATACTACAATAGAATCAAACTTATCTTTGGACTTTTTTTTTTTAAACAAAAAACTGAAAAACACCTAATATAATTTTTTTTTTTTTTTAATTTTCAGGTGAAAGCAATGTTTAACATTCAAAAACAGAAACAGATTAGTTATTTTTATTTTTAATTTTAATTTTAATTTTAATTTTTTTATTTTTATAATATTCCAAATACATCTTATTTTGGCTTCCATTGGTCGTTGCTAAATAGTAGCGACATCAGTTATTCATAATTTTTTCATCTTCACCCATGGTTACGTTTGAAAATGATGATCTTCCATAAATCTCAGAATCACCGACGATCTGTTATCCTCGTATTTTTCTGTTCTAATGAAGGTGCCTAAAAATTCTCCCAAAAATTGGAAGTCTCAAATGAATGGCAGAACCATTTCAATAGTGCAAATCATACATCCAATCAACCACACAATGCATATATATGCAGTTATTAAATTGGGAGAGACTTCAACAATCTCACATTTATGATCCCAACAAGTGCCATCCAGTGATTCTACATGCAAAACCCTAACATCTCATACTATAGAAACACAATTAATAATCCAAAAACAGAGAATGAACAACTGACTAATTAATCAACCGGAGATCTGAATCGATTTCACATCAGGCTTCTTGACCTCCTCCACCTTCGACACCGTCACTGTAAGCACGCCGTTCTCCATCGCCGCCTTGACCTGATCCACCTTCGCATTCTCCGGCAGCCTGAACCGGCGGAGGAACTTTCCACTGCTTCGCTCCACGCGGTGCCACGTGTCCCCCTTCTCCTCCTGCTCGTGGTTTCTCTTTCCGCTGATCTGCAACACTCTTCCTTCCTCCACCTCCACCTTCACCTCCTCCTTCTTCAGCCCAGGCACGTCCGCCTTGAAAATGTGCGCCGTCGGCGTTTCTTTCCAGTCGACGTTGGCGTGCGCGAACGACGCCGCTTCAGAGCGGATATGATCGGAGAGTGATCGGAAATTGTTGTTGGAAGTCCAGCCTTGGAAAGGATCGCACATTTCAACAGAGAATGGATCGAAAACGTTCGATCGGCAGCCATACAAGTGTGGAATCAGCGACATTGTTGAGTGTCTGGAGAGCAAGAAAAGGATTGAATTTGAAAAGGAAAACGGTTTCGAAATGCAGAGGGCGTGTGGGTTTGCGCTATTGGTGGGAGAGGGTTGGTTGGTGATGGTTTTATAGGGAGAATTAGATGGTATCTCGATGGTTCGTTCGAGAGAGTTCTAGTACTTTCTCGAACGTTCGTTCATGCAGGCGTTACTCTACATAATGCCACGGCTGTAACATTCACAAATGAAGAAAAATGTTAAAAATCTCAAATATTCTTATCCCTTCTTTTCTAATACACTAATGAGCAGTGGTGTAGTCAGAAATTTAATGGAAAGAGGGTACAAATTAATGATAACGTTAATGTGTTTGGTTTGAGTTTTTTGGATTAAATTTTTTAAAAATTGAATTTTTTAGTTTTCGTGTTTTTTTGTTTTTAGTAAATATTTTTAAAATTTTAAACATTTTTTTTTTTACTTTTTTAGATACATTTTACTTAGATGTATTTAAAAAGTAAAAAATTTGTGAAAAAATATTTTAAGAAATTAATAAATACATAAAAATACAAATAATGTACAGAATTTTCGTTTTTTTTTTTTGTATTTTTGGTATTTAGGGAATTTTTAAAAGGTTTTTTTTACAAATTTTTTACTTTTTTAGATATATTTATCTTAGGTATGTCTAAAAATTTTAAAAATTGCTTAAAATATTAAAAAATTCAATAAAAAAAAAAAACACGGAAAACAAGAAAATATAATTTTCTGAAAAATATTTTTGAAAAACTCTAACCAAGCAAATATTTTTATTTATTTATTATTATTTTTTTTATAATAAGCAACAATGAGATATAAGGGTTTGTTTGGGAATGGTTCATTTGGGCTCTTTTGGCTCTTTGAGCCACAAAAGACAGAATAGGCTATTTGAGCCACAACAAACAAAACATCACATCCAACACATAATCATTACACTCTTCTCTCACAAAAAAAGTCAAAAAAGCCAAAAAGTCAAAAAGTCCTTCCCAAACCAAGCTTTTGAGCCCAGGCTCAAATAGCCAAAAAAAGCCAAAAAGCCAAAAAGCCAACCCACTTCCCAAACGGAGACTAAACTTAAATATTTAGAGTCCATTTGGATAAATGTGAATTTTAAATTAAAGGATTTGAGATTAAATTTTATATAAATATTGGGAAGTAACTATTTATAGGTACATTGGAAAATTAAAAAAGAAGATAAGTTGATATAGAAATAATATATTTTAGTACAGAAATTCTATAAAACACACCATAAAAAAAGTGTCTATCATATGTTGCAATTATGATCTTCATGGTCTTTAGTTATGACATATTAATATATTATAGTGTTAGATATAATTTAGTTATAACTTATTGTGGTTGTTATTTTGGTTATGACTATATATCAACTAATAGTTAGTTATGACTCATTTTGATATTAGTTATGACCTATTGTAATTTTTTATTTTTTTTAATAATTGAAGATATACTGCTTGATTATAATTTATATAGTGGTCATTTTAGTTATGAATGGAAAGAAACATATGGAGGACAAACTCTACATGTCAAATGTACCTAACAATCCAATAAATTTCATATATCTTCATTGAGGTTAATTATATTTGCATGTCAATAATGATAGATATCACCATTATATTGAAATTTTCATAAATAATAATATAACTTATCATAATCTCTTTACTTTCAATCAAAATAACCATTATTGTTCTCATAATTTTAAAAATGTCATTGACATTTCATTTTAAATAATATTTTTATAAATTTTTTTATTTAAAATATTTTCTTTATATTTGAAAAAAAAAAATTCCAAAAACCCGGGGAGGGGGCACGTGACTCCCCAGCCCTTGTGTGCCTCCGCCTCTGCTAATGAGTCGGTCTCAGCATAATTTAAATAATTAAAAACAAAATATTTATTATATATATATATTATGTCATATTCAAGTACTAAATAGTCTTTTTATTTATTTTTTTTTAATCACATTTATCGTTTTTGGTTTAGGACACCATCGAAGTTGAAAAATGTATTAATCATATGGAGAAATTATTTGGTAAGTCCAACTTATTATGTGGCCATTTGTCCATCTTATAATAAGAAAATACCTGATTAATTTTTCTAAAGCACATGAGAAAAGATAAAAAAAACACTAATTACATGACCCTATACAATTGTAAGAGCACATCATGTAAGATATAGAATTGGCCTATTACATATTCTCATATAACATCATCACAAAAATTTGTAAAATATATAATTTGTGATTCAGAAATGCTTCGATGCAAAAATACTTAGGTCTCGTTTGGTAACTTCACTTTTTAGCTTAAAAGTCAAAAAGTCACTAAAAAAATTAAAAAGCCAACAATCTATACCAAAAAGTCAAATATTTTATTTTCTTTTTACTTTTTGCACATCTTTTCGTAAAAAATCAAAAATTCATCCCAAATATACTATTTTTTACAACATATTTTAGTCAAAAAGCTAAAAAAAATTACTAAAAAAGTCTATTCCTAAACGAGACCTTAATATTACCACAAATACAACACACCATGTAGCTTTAGCATAATTACATTGGGCTACTGAAAATTTTAATTTACATAATGCTTAGGTCTCGTTTGACAACATCACTTTTTAGCCTAAACTTCAAAAGGTCACAAAAAAATCAAAAAACTAACAACTTATACCAAAAAATTCTATTTTCTCTCTACTTTTTGCACATCTTTTCGTAAAAAATCAAAAAGTTATCCTAAACATACTAGTTTTTTTATATTATATTTTAGCCAAAAAATTACTAAAAAAACATGTTCCCAAACGAGACCTTAATCCCATTTGCATCAATAGTTTATTAGTCATATAAATGAAAAAATTAATATTGTCATATCTTTTACAATTGAATGAATATATTTTTTTAAAATTTATTTTTGTGATTTCACACCGTTTGTATTAGTTTTGACTCTTTTAGTCTTACAGAAAGAGAGGGTGGTATAATTATGCAAAAACTATAGAGCAACTTGTATTTTTTCAAATTTCTTAATTTACCCTTTAGTTTTTAAATCACAAATTATCATAACTTTATTAGAAAATTATGTAATATTTATCCCAAAAGTATATGACATATATCAAAAAAAATTATATACTAATGAATTGTGATCCCTAATGGGAGTTCAGTTGTATTACGGTAGGCTAGGGTAGGGTATAGGGTTATCCGATCCGCTCAACCTGAATCGATCCAAATACAAATGGACTATTTCGCAGACACAATGCGGGCGGATACAGTTTGGAATATGGCATGATTGCGGGTTGCAGCTCGCACCTGGAAGAATCCGTCCGCACTTAGACCTTTTTTTAAAATAAAAAAAAAAAAACTGGACTAGTCTTATTTTATTTTTGGATTTTGGATGAATGTAAAAGTTAATGAAGAATTACTTTTAGGTAAGTTTAGAATTTTGAATGATTTTACTTTAATTGTATTGTTGGGTAGCAGATAGTAAATGAGATTGATGATCTAGTTTAAGATTTTGAACGATGTGATTGTGTTAGTTTATGATTTGATTTAATAGGATTTTGAATGATTTGTTTGTATTAGGAATTGATTTTATTGTGTTTTTAATTTTATAAGTTTTAATTCATTAATTATTAATGTTGGAGCATTTTAGAAAATGAGGAGAAAATGGCCCAAAATAAATATTTACAAAATGAGAAAAAAAAGGCGTCAAATTTTAAAGAAAAAAGTTCAATCCGCAAATCGCCTGCAACCACCGCACATCCGCAAATCTTATCTGCACAAACTACAGCCAGCACTGTGGACGATTGCGGGTTAAATTTTTTCCAAACCACATACATGCGGACGGGTCCAAACCAATCTGTAAACCGTTCAAAATCGAACCGCGACAACCCCTACCGTAGGCTGTATTCAAGCCAATCCATTAGTATTGCCTTAAGTGGGCTGGGTCCAGTTTAAAGCCAACCCAAGTTGCTTGTGGGCCGACTCCAGCCCACCCATGAAAAGGGTGTAGAGCCTACGGTGGGCATGGGCCTACACTGTAGGCCAGGTTGGTAAAACTCTTCACTTTAAAGATGAAAAATGCTTTTCATCATGAATTTTATCTCGAAATTTATCCAAAATTAAGGTATATAGTGTAGATTTAAAATTGATGAGATATAAATCACACTCAAAATAGTTGAGGTTCGTAAATATTAGTTTCTAAATATATGATATTATTGCTTTCGGATTTTAAAATTCCCTAATTTTGTATTGTTTTATTTTTTAGGGTTTGAAATATTTTTCATGAAAATTATAGAAAATAAAAGATGAAAAATTTCATAATTACTCATGTACAACACACAAAAATGATATATATATATATTCACATTTATCACATTTTAGATATGAATAAATGAGTTTCACATATATTTATTAATGTGACTCTCACTGTCTTATATTTAATAGATTAAAATATAAGTTTGTGTATATTTAATGGATTAAAATATAAATTTGTATACTATGTGGATTTTATACACCACGCCAAGCATGGATTGGGCTTACTACCCAAGGCTTCCTTCAAGCTTTACCCAAGTTTAGGATTTTTAAGCCAGGCTATTTTCGAGGTATTATATTTGTGATGCTTTGTAATCCATAATGTTTGCAGATCTCACATAATAAGAGCCCTATTCAATAACATTCATAACAAAATGGATGCTCAACTAGTTCTTTATTTTACCTTAGCTCTTCTCCTATAAGAATCATCTTTTGACCTAATTATTAGATTATTTTTGACCGACACCACACTAATATCAACCTAATTTAACTCATCACAAATTAAGAAAATGAAGATACAAATCAAAATTTAAAGACATATATACAAAGTGTCTATTACATGTCAAATTTAAATGACTTCAACAAAAAGTACCAAATTAAGTTGTCATTAATATTTAACATAATTTAAGTACTAAATTTGGGATACAATTTACCAAATATATTGAATTAATGAATATCACTCTCTATACCTTACATCAATGCATTTATGACATTCAAAATTTAGTACCCAAATTTGATTAATATAATATTATTGTTATTTCTGCATAAACTACAAAGGGACATGCTTGATTTCAATCTCACCGCAATCCATGACACATGACTACAACAAATGGTTAAAAACCAATAGTTCAAATGCAGGGCATAACCCCTGTGCATATACATAAGGGTATACATTTCACAACATCAATTAGTAAAAAAAAAAACTCTATATGCTTCTTCCCAATCTCAATGCTTAGCAATTCACTATTAACTAAATTAGACATTAAAAATATATATATAGTAATTGATGCAACATTGCTCTCTGTACAAAAAAATGTGAATCATCAATGTCTATAATTCTTCATTATCGTCGCCTTTTATCTTTTTTGAATCATCAACATCGATAGCCACAACCTTCTTAACTCCAACCCTTGAAGGCCCTGCTCGAATCTTGAAACCTAAACGCACATTTCCCGCTACACCACCAACACTGCCACCGCCACAACCTTCCTCCTCCTTTTTCAAATCACCAGGCGGCAAAAAACAATCCATAGACAATCCCCTAATGTTAAAATCCACTTCCTCGATCTCCCACACCTCCTCCATCCTTGTCCGCGAATGGCTTTCAGAGCTCTCACCGTACCTAAACAACGACACATTAGTCCTTCCGGCATGTGCAATGTTAATGCCATCAATGGTTCTGTAATCTTGAATATGAGACTCCATTGTTGTCTCCCAAAACACGCTGTCATGAGCTCCATTTTCAGGGCTGGCTTTGATTCGGAGGAGGTGAGAGTCTTCTAGTTGGACCAAGAGTCCTGTTCTTTGGCTAAAATAGCCCCACACTGTGTGCCTAATGATCTCCACATTGCTGCTGCTTCTTGCTCGCAGTGCCGATGGCTCGGCTTCTAGTTTTAACACAAAGCAGTCTTCATCGTTGATGGTTTTCTCTCCAATGCAGACTGAGTTGGAGAATAAATTTGCAGTGGACCTTGGATCAAGACCCTGTTCAACATTGTTCAATTCAATTATAAGTTTTCTGTAAAAATTAAGCACTGTTCATTAAAGAAATTCGCTTCTCTTTCCTAAATTGCTTTACTTTGGCAATTTTTTAAAATCAAATGTTTAGATTTTGTTTATTCATTAATCTATTTAATTTTTGGGTTCAATTTTTTTTTTCTTGAATTTAATATTGAGTTTGGAAGTATGGACAAAATTGAATTATTAATTTACATCTATATATATCACTCCACATTGAGTTAGTATATATATTTTTGATCTCGTGTTGTGTAAATTTTTCATATATTTGGTACAACTCTTTTTATGTATCAAAATTGCACAAAAAAAAAAAATCTAGTTTGTTTGGTTTCAGTTTTTTGAATTCAGTTTTTTGAAAATTATTTTTTTTCGTATTTTTTTTTGTTTTTAGTGAATATTTTTTAAATTTTAAGCAATTTTTTACTTTTTTAGATACACTTTACTTAGATGTATTTAAATAGTAAAATATTTGTGAAAAAATATTTTAAAAAATTAATAAATACACAAAAATAAGAAAAATGTACTGAATTTTCGTGTTTTTTTTGTATTTTTTAAAGATTTTTTTTACAAATATTATATTTTTTAAGTGTATTTATGCTCGTTGTGTCTAAAATTTTTTAAAAAATACTTAAATATTAAAAAATTTATTGAAAACATTAAAATACAAAAAACAAAAAAGTAAAATCTTCTAAAAATTATATTCTAAAAATCAAAACTAAACAAAGTGATTCAGTGTGTTTGGTTTGAGTTTTTTGGATTAAGTTTTTTGAAAATTAATTTTTTTGGTTTTTGTATTTTTTTGTTTTTAGTGAATATTTTTTAAATTTTAAATATTTTTTTACTTTTTTATATGCACCTTACTTAGATGTATCTAAAAAGTAAAAAATTTGTGAAAAAATATTTTAAAAAATTAATAAATATATAAAAATACAAAAAATGTACTAAATTCTTGTATTTTTTTTTGTATGTTTGGTATTTAATGAATTTTTAAAAGATTTTTTTTATAATTTTTTTACTTTTTAGGTGTATTTATGTTAGGTGTGTCTAAAAAGTAAAAAAATTGTCTAAAAAGTAAAAAAATTTAGTAAAAACAAAAAAACACGAAAAATAAGAAAGTAAAATTTTCTGAAAAGTGTTTTTTAAAAATTAGAAACAAGCAAGGTAATTCTTATCTATAATACAATTATTTTATAACTGTCTCATTTATTTAAAATTTATCCTTTAAATTTTATATTTGTTATTAAAAAAATATTAAAGACATTAACAAAATTGTGGGTAATGATTGTTGAGTGGTGCAGTCCACCAGTACTCTATGCAGGTGTGGGGGGGCATGTGGTGATTGTGATCCGCGAGCTAAATCTTTGAAGTGACACAAAGCCTATGAGATGATGTTTTGATTAGAAGATAAGAACAGCTCATGGATGAACTCCCTTACCTACACTAGGATGGATGGACCACACAAATCTCGGCAAAAAAAAAAGTTATGAGTTGTGGGGAACCTTTGATGCAATTATTGTAGGGTGAGGTGTTTTTTGTTTTTAATCAATTTGAATTTGAAATGAAACGAGTTGTGGGGAACCTTTGATGCAGTCTTTTCGATATGAAATGAAATCACATTAATATATATTTAAATTGAAATCAAGGAAAATTCTCTTAATTAGTAATTCCATATGGAGTCTACCTTAATGATCAAAACAATATGTTTGGTAGAACCATTCGAGTAGATTATTTATAAAAAAAAATAAGTTGATCGAATATCTATATTCACATAATCGTATCACATTTATTTAAAAAGAAACAACATATATGAATTTAAAATTGATCCGTCTATTTTTTTAAAGCATTGATCATGTAACAATAATTATTCAATCAAATAAATAATCATTTCAAAAGCATATAAATTAAATTATTCAAATTATTAAAATGAATCTGGTTAATAAGCCAACCGAGGACTAAAAACACCTGCTCCAGTGGTGAAAATTATTAGTAAGAGATTTTGCCCCTTCACGTAGCACTGCGGGTGAGTTTGGGTATGGTTCAATTTTTAATTTTTTTTTATTTATTATAAAAAAATTTTAAAAATGATATAATAAAAATAAATTAATAAATAATTTATTTAAGTGGTATCCAAACCCTCTCTAAAAAATTTCTCCCCATCTCTAACGGTTAAGTTCGAGGAAACGACCGAACATGATTCCAAACAAGTGCATTATCATGTAATCAACGAAAAAGACAAAAAAGATTAAAAAAAATAATAATAATCAGAATCATTGTCCATCACTAATATTAAATTTGTTTAAAAAAAATTTGAAGTTATATTTTAAATTAATAATTATTAATCTAAATTATAGAATTCTATCCTTTGAAATTTTAAGAATCAATATGTAAAAGTCAAATCAATAAATAAAATGAAGCATTGTCCAAAATAAATAAATAACTTTTCCTGATGATAACTATACCCTGTTTCTACCAGATTTCTGATTGAACTCTGTTTCTCAAAACGAAAATCACACTCATTTGACTAATATCATATATAAAAATCAATATTTTTATTATTAAAAGTGCAACATACAACTCATTGTTTTGTGCGTAATCATATAAATATTTTGAATGAAAAATATTTCTCGAAAATCATGTTGAAATCGTGGATAATCAACTAATAAAGTCAACTGACCACGGATGTTGTAACCAAATGGAACTTTTATCAGAGTCTACAAACTGCAGATGGAGGGGAGGAGAGAAGAGAAAGTACCTGCAGGGAACGGCGAAGAGGTCTAGGGGGACCACGAGAAGCATGAGAATTGTGCCATGGAGTCTGTCTCCAAGCAACCTTACCATCACTCCCAGCACTAATCTTACAACCAGAAACCATCAGCTCCAAACACCACAACTCAGGCCTCTTCTGCCACAACACAAACCCTCCCACCTCATCAACCCCATTCCTCACACTCTTTATCTTCATCACCTTCCCAACATTACCACCCAAACTATTACACCCCAAACTCACCCCATCCCCCGCGATAAACTCCGAATATGCCATCTTCACCTTCCCCATCGCATACATACTATCAATCGAATTCAACGCCTTCTCTCCCCCCGTCGCCGCCACATATTGCTGCACAATATATTTCGCCATTGAAGCCTCCTACAAACAATAATAAAAAGTCAAATTAACATCTGTGCACGTAGGCTGAGTTAGCCGAATGACGTTAAATTTGATGGTTCTCATCATCATGATAGTTATTTTTTTCTGGTGGTAATTACACGAACTATATGAAATGCTTACGATGGCGTGGTCTTTGATGTTTTGGGTAATGGGTTGGGTGGAGGAGATGGGGAGAGGGATAAGGGGAGCTCCAACGACGCCGAGGAGGAGCTGGATCTCTGCATTGCGGCTTCCTCCGAAGATGGAGGGTGGTGATGATGATGATCGATCGGTGTAGGGTTTGACCCATCCTTTCATGTTTTGCCATGATTTGTTCTTGTTGTTTGAATTAGTGAAGGTTTCTTCTGGGATGGGGACTTCAAGGACTGTTTCGAGACCGTCCTCGCGATCCAGGTTGGGGCAGAGTGTCCTCATATGAGAGACAGAGAGAGAGAGAGAGCACAGAAAGCTTGGGATTATTGGGTTTTGCTTTTCATTTGGGAGAATTATGGAATGGAGGAGTGAGACAGAGAGAGAGAGAGAGACTAGTAGAGAGAGAGAGAGAGAGAGAGAGGCTTAGATTCGAAGGGAGAGATGAGAAGCTGGTGAAGATGACCAACCGACCGTGGGCCTCTCTAACGTGCAGTTCTTTGTCTATGTCGTGACTGCACGCTTTCTCGCTCTTCTCTATCTCACCTCAATTTTTGTTTGTTTATAGTATTTTCTGCGCAGTTGATTATTGCACTAATTTACAAGGAGTCTCATTTTCTGTAATTCAACAATACTTTTCTTGTTTTGACCTTTAAAAAAAAAAGCTACTACTTTTCTTGCTCTGCTTTTTTTTTTCTTTTTTCCTTTTTGACTGCACAATTTTTTTATAAGAAAAGTTAGGGATCATGAAAATTTTGTCATGAAAATGATCATAAAAAATTTATGATCCTTGGATTATCTTGATTAGTGTGTAGTGCTTTATTCTAAGTGTAATCCAAGGGTCAAGAAGCTTTCATGATTATTTTCATGAAAGATTTTTCATGATACCTAACATTGCTGTTTTTTTATTATTCTCAAATTGTTAATGGGTTGGAGACGAGAGAACTCTTCATTTTTGTCTACATATATAGGGCTTGTTTGGTTTGAATTTGAGAGATGAATTTTAAAAAAAAATTTCTCAAAAATTGTTTGGTTTGAGATTTTTCTCAAAAAGTTTCCAAAATCACTTTCTCTCTCTTACACATCAATCAATCACTTTTTCTCTCTCCTCTCTCATTCTCAATCACTTTTTCTCTCACACACATCTACTAAATTCTTCCAAAATATCAAATCATCCCAAACTTCCACAAAAAATTTACAACAATGCTAGGTATCATGAAAAAATTTTCATGAAAATAATCATGAAAGTTTTGTGACCCTTGGATTACACTTAAAATAAAGCACCACACACTAATCAAGGTAATCCAAGGATCATAAATTTTTCATAATCATTTTCATGATAAAATTTTCATGATCCCTAACTTTTCTCAAAAATTTATCTCTCAAAATATACAACCAAACAAATCAAAAAAATTTCTAAAACAACTCTCCCAAATTTTTTTAAAAAACAACTCTCTCAAAACCAAACCAAACAAGCCCATAATCTTTCAATCCGGATAAAAATAGGAAGCCGCATCTCTCTCATTCACATATGAATCCAAGAGGTACGCCATTCATCTTGTAAGACGTTGGGTATAAATTATTTATAAAAATTAAATTAAAATTTTATGATTTTATTATGTTTAATTTTAAAGTTTTAGTAATAAATATAATTTTTAAAAGTAAATTATCTATCTTAAAAGTACGAAAAATTTGGATGGGAAGTCATTTTTGTGAACAAAATCATCTTACCCAACAACTCCCACATGCTATACTAGGTATGTTTAGTATGCTACCTAACAAAATTATATTTTGTATTTTATCTAATTATTTTGACTACTGTATAGTATACCCTAAGTATCTGGCTCACCTCAATTCATGATCTAGGTTAGAGGATGCTATTTGGAGCTGTGGGGTTCACAAAGGTCTTGTTTCAATAATTCAAATCATTTATTTTGTAAAATTTTTATATATATCATTTAAAAAAAAAGGGTCAATTTAATTATCGTAGCCTATTCATTTTATTGTATTTGTGTCCAAAAAATTGACCAATATGTTTTTAAAAATAGACCTTTCATTTTTTGGTGACAAAAATAATATATTGAATAGGTTATAATTATCATATTTATTTAATTTCTTCTTGTTTTTTGTGAATGATGTACACAAGAACTATACAAAATGAACAATTCAAATCATCAAAATGAGACTCGTAATGAGTCTCAAGAGTCCTGACAATACTCTTCAGTCTAGATTATGGACTAGAGAGATGCCCAGTCCATACTCTAACACCAATTGATACGTTAAAAATTAGTAATCTAACCTCCAAAACTTTCCAAATATAATTAGTTAAGAGAGAACGAGACAAAATACATCTATATTATATATTAAGGAAAAATGGGTTTTTTTAATGAGAGGGGATGTGAGAGCTCCACATGCTTAATCTCAATTTCTTATTTTTTTAATTTAAAAAATTAATTAATAAATCACACACTCAATTTTATGTATGATTTTACACTTTTTCCAATTCTACAAATTAAAAAAGAAGGCATTTGTTTCATTTCTAAAATTATTCCCTAAAATCATTCATTCCTTACAATCAAACAAAGGAGTTTTCCAGTGTAATAATAGGGCTAGAATATGATCTATAATTTAGGGCTGCTATATCTTTAATAATTTTTATTCAATTAATAGTCTTAAACATAAATATATATATATATATATATATTTACATATTCAAAAGTTGAGCATAAACTAAGATAATTTCTAATAATTAGGTGAATGTCAAGTTAGCGTAAATATTGAGTTGACTAGCTTTTATATCACTTTTTAATATTTAGTCTAACTCTAACACAAGACAATACTAATCCATTCTTACGTAAGTTTTATAATATAAGACAAATTATAATGACCTAGAAGCAGGAGTAGACAAATTTCTAGATTTTACAAAACTTGAACTAATTAGTATATTAACAAATGTGATTTACGACTATCATATGATAAATTAAATTTACAAAGCTCATAAGACGAAATGTATTTATATTTTATCATAAATATAATTTTTGTAATTTATTTTATCATTTTTACCAATTAAATTATGGCATGTATTTTTATTAAGAATTTAGAACATACAATTAATTACATAAGAATAAAAAAAAAAAAAAAAACTCTTATGTATATCTTTGATAAAAATAAATAAAATTTAGTTGATTCTAAATTATTTTTACTAAATATTTTAGATAAATTTTATATTATTATTTAATTTAAAGAAACGATTTTTTATTATTTGTTTATACCAATACATAGCACGGGTATTATGCTAGTACTACATTATGTCAATATAACTAAAATGTTTTAAATGTGTCCTTTGTTTGAAGAGCAATGCTACATCGTTTGAATTTTGGTTTGTCCGAATCACTCGAATTTTAGCTTGTCGGTCATTTGGCCAATCATCTGGCAACAAGGTGATAGCCGCAATCAACAAGGGTGACAAGTGTTGCACCAATCATCCTGGTGGTCGTCCGGGCAATCAACCGGAATGTATAAATTCAAGCGATCGATTCGGACAAACTCAAATTTGAATAATTAATCATTTTTGTTGTTTGAAATGCCCTTACACATAGTCATAAACAACTGAATATCACCAATTAATTTGTGCACATCCAAATATGAATTTATAATTTTTGTTTTGGAAATTTAATGACATAATTTTATTCCACAAACAAACACAGTCTAGCGAGCTGAGAGGATGAGAAAAAAACGTCTCTTATAAGAATTAGGGGAAATTTTACACTTTAGTACAAGCTTTGAAAATTTTTTATAAATCAATGATAAATTTTATTATAATTTATAATATTTATAAAATAATAATAATAATAATTATAACGCTCAATCCGCTTCTCTGATTGGAATCAACAAATTAATTTGTTATTTTTTTATTTGGATTGATGTCAACCAATTAATTCGGCTGTTGTTTGGTGACGAGGACAAGCATAATATGAATCCAAAAACTAGTTGATTAATTAGAAATGTCTTCACTTCAATCATGCCATGCACGTTCACATTAAACCCAATACATTACTGGGTTAGCTTTATCCAAAGGTGCAATGAGGGATGGATTTTGGATTAATTCAAGGAAACACAAAGTTGCATTCAGATAAGATAATGTCTGTAAGTAAACAAGAAAAGTGGATGTCGGCTTAAGTAAACATTATCATAAGATTCTGACTGTTGGGATTTGTGAACCGACTATTTATATAAAATAAATAAAATTAAATAGCGGTTATATGAATATTGAAATGATGAACATAACTTAAGGTAGATAGATTATATCATGTAGTTCCTTGCTCATGTATTTACTTGCTTAAAATTGCTTATAACACTAATGTTACGTATTTAAAAAGTGTTCGAATCAAATTAATTTTAATGTGATTTATGGCATACTAAGTTTAAATTTAATATATATATATATATATATAGATTTATATTTTCAACAAATTTTTAAATATTTTCTTTTTGAATATATAGCATTTTTGTTTCTTATAATTAAAAGCCTAAAATTCCTTATTCTTTTTTTTCTTTTTTTTCATATTAAAAGATATTTGCTTTGTAGGGGAGATTTGAGCTTTAACCTCGTATAAGTTTTCTTCTTCCTTTTAAAATAAGTTTAGATTTGTGAAAAATTTATGAAGCAAAAGGGAGAAAAAACAAAATAAATTAGAAATTATTATCATTTTTTAAAACTTTTTTTCTCCATTTTTTTTTCTTTTAGGTCACAAATTCAGGTAGAATTTTAACCACCAATAGTGGTTAATTCAAATGATTTTAACTCCATTATACTGGTCCTATTAAGTTCATGAATAAGGAGTTCATATTAGAGGTTAAAAAGACAAACATATCCTCAATGAATAATCATTATATCATCTAATTTATGTTTAGTGACACTTAACCTGTCACCTAAGACTCACTTAAAAAATATAAAAAAAAACAAATTCTTTTTGTTAAAAGTTTTAGAGTGAATTACACTAACGATCTCTATAGTTTGGGACTTGTATCACTTTAGTTTATGACTTTTCAGTTGTAACATATTCGACCCTGAATTTTAAATTTTGTTCCAAATAAGGACAATTGAAGATATCATTACTTAATTTCAATGGCAAAATAGTCAATTTGATAAAAATAAATGTCAAAAAAATATTTTTAAATTTTTAAAAATTATTTCTACCCACTAAAGATAAAATTATGTAAAATTAATAAATCTTTTAAATATTTATTTATTTATTTATTTTTATCAAATTAATTTTTATTATGTATTTGGATGATGATCATGTAATGGGTGTTTGTTTTTATTTTCATTAAATTAGTTTCTATTTTTCCAAAAGTCAAATATAGCGACAATTTTGATATGATTATTTAACCAATCTATTAAATCAAAAAATTCAAAACTAAAAACATTTCATATATTACATATATCGATTACACATTAAAATCCTAACAACCACCCATTACATAATCGTTGTACGAGAGAGAAATATTCGCCTCACTCTGCACTTCTTTGCTACCAAGCTCGTCGCACTCCGTTACACTATGGACAAGATAAAGGTAAGCTAGCCGACAGGTGAGTTTGCCGGAAAACCCGTCCGACAGTCAAGTTAGCTTGCTAGAAGAAGAGAGAAGGCAGAGAGAACTGTAGAGAGAGAGAGAGAGAGTTGCACAAAATTGCTTACCTCTAACGCCTGCATGCTCCTTCCTTTCAAGGCTGGCCATGCAGCCTCAGAGATTGTTGGCGTACTACCTCTGCTGCGGCTATGCTCTCCTCTACATTTCTTATACGTGTAGAGACCAAAACCTCCAAAAAGTATTTGTCGCACTGCCAAATGGTATTGATGCATACCAGGAGTGGGTTTCTCTCTTCTCTTTATTGGTCCACGTGGGATGCTCGACCGAGCTGTCACTTGTGAGCCACTAACACTACGTTGGTCACTCCATGCCGAGCTGGATCTTAACCGGTCTATCATAACCGACTGAACATGGGCACATCGTTCGGCACCTCAGCTACTAACCACAATCTCATGGACCATCTCTGTCTCAACAATTGTAGCCCGAACCGTCTACAGCTCGATCGTCATGTGGTTCATCTATCCAGAACCTAAATGTTGAGGCAATCCTGCCTATTGATACTATCCAATTCGGCTAGGTTTGGCATGGCGCAACATTCAGTGTGGGTCCAACTCGGCCTAACACCATGTTTTGTACGGGTCCGACTCAGCCCAACACATCCCAAGCAACCTTGAGCCGGCTTAGCGCTATATTCAATGCGGACCCAGTTCGGCCCAACAATGCACCCCAAGTTCTCCTTACGCGGCCCCAACGCCACGTTCTGCGTTAGTGTAGCTCGGCTCAATGTTCGGCACAAATCTCCCTCTCAATCATCATCCAAATACATAATAAAAATTAATTTGGTAAAAAAAATGTCTAAAAGATTTATCAATTTTACATAATTTTATCTTTGGTGGGTAGAAATAATTTTTAAAAATTTAAAAATATTTTTGTAACATTTATTTTTGTCAAATTACTTTATATTTTATCAAATTGACGATTTTGCTCTTAAAATTAAGCAATGGTATATTTAATTATCCTTATTTGGAACAACATTCAAATTCAGGGTATTTGGAACAAGATTCAAATTCATGGTCAAATATATCACAATTGAAAAGTTAGAAATCAAAGTGACAAGAGTCCCAAACTATAGGGACTGCTAGTGTAAATTGCTCAAAGTTTTAATTTTTTAATGTTTAGTCTGAGGCATAAAAAAACTTTAGACCACTACTGCAAACAATTATGGGACAAAAAAAGATTCTACAGTCTCCGTTATAATTCCGGACATTCAAACAAGAGATAATAAGACACATAATATTAATTGATTGATAATTTCAAAATTATTAATTTTAGAATTAATAGACTTATGCTATCCAGTATGATGAAACAAATATGGTTTTATAATATAGTTCCAAATGTGTTACTATTTGATCAGAATTGTACTTAGAATATAGAAACCTAATAACATGCCTGACAACTAACCAATTTAAGGAAGATGCTCCATAAAAGAAAAAAGCACTACAAGAAAAGTGAGCTTAAAAGACGGAAGCATTTGCGACTGCACACTTGCCGTATCAAAAAATGACTTTTTGCGACGGCACAACTTGTTGTCACGAAAAAGGTGAGTTTTTGCAACGACATTGTTCCCTAATTTTGCGATGGCATTGTTCCCTAATTTTGCTTTGCACAACATATCACAATAGGACATCATTTGGGGTTTGATTTGGGATTAATTCTTAAGTTTGATTTGGGGCTGCCTCTCTTCATTTTTGCTTGAATTTTTTTTTTCCCTCTGCATTTTTGTCAAGTATTGCTCATTGATTTGGGGTTTGTCTCCGATACCATGGGGCTTGAATGTATCACAATGGGGCTTGATTTGGGGACTGATTTGGGATTGAATTTTTGGGTTTGATTTGGGGTTTGCTGGCCTGTATTTTTATTTGAAAACCCTAGTTTGAAAGAAATGTTACCTATATTGATTTGTAAACAGTGAAATATTTTTCATTTTGATCCCACCTAATTAGTTTTATTTCCTACTTTTGTTTTTCAATATTTTGGTCACATGGTTAACTTTTACAGACAATTGGCAAGAACTTGTCCAGCAAATTAAGTCAAATGGCATGAGGCCTGGTATGGCATTAAAGCCTGGAACTCCTATTGAAGATGTGTATCCACTGGTAAGCATGTGCCCTATTTATTATTCTTTTAAGTTCTCAAGTTTTGCTATTTACCTGGCATTTTCCCTTTAATGAAGTGGAGTTAAACTGAAGTATTTAAACTAAAGATTATTTTATACATGTGTTGGAAAGTAGAAACAAAATGCATGCTTCTCTAACGGAGTAAAGTTACGCCGTAATTAAAATAAAGATTGTTTGATACCTTGCATTTAGCAGTTATTTCTTTTTTCCTACTCCACAGCTTGATGGTGAAAATCCTGTGAAAATGGTTATTGTGATGACTGTGGAACCTGGATTTGGTGGACAGAAGTTCATGTCAGAAATGATGGATAAGGTGCATAAACCATTGTTATTTATATTGATGTTGTTATTCCATCCTTCTCATTTCCACAGTCCATAAATGTGGTTTTCAGGTACACACACTCAGAAAGAAGTACCCATCACTTGACGTAAAGGTAAGCCCATTTCTAACTGTGATGCTTTAGTTATCTTCTATGTGCTTGTATTTACTATCCATGTTGCTGTTTCTCTAGTATGCACCAAAGTTACCGAAAACTCTTTTTCCAAACAACAAATGCAATTTAGGATTTTTTTACCCTAAATGTTATTGGCAAACGTCTAGGGATGGATTCTTGAAACCCATAAGAGATGTTTTGGAAACACTTGACACATTGTGTTACTGTTATAATTTTTATGAATCTAAAAAAAACGTTATGAAGTTGTTTATAAGGAGAAAAGACCTATCTCAATATATGAAGGCGGGTCTCAACTAGATTTTCTTATATATGCTATATGAAATAGTTCAAGGATTTAAATTTTTAGATTCATAATTACATTGGAGATCATAACGTCTTTTGATCTTAATTAAGACGTCACTGCATTTAAGAAACTTAGAATTTGAGCTATTGACGCCCCAAAATCACCAAATGATGTTGGACTAGCACAAAACATGGCAAACACAACTGCCTAGGAACGAGAGACTTGTGGGAGAAAACGGGACTCAATCGGGTTTCCGATTTGGGAGTTAGAGTCAGATTTCAGTCTAGGCAAACTAGTTCCTTAAGAAACTTAGAATTCGAGGTGTTAACGCCCCAAAAATCACCAAATGGAGTCAGATTAGCATGAAACTTGGCACACACAACCGCCTAGGCACGAGAAAATTGTGGGAGAAAACGGGACTCGAATCGGGTTCCTGGTTTGGGAGTTAGAGACAGATTTCGGTCTAGGCAAATTAGTTCCTTAAGAAACTTAAAATTCGAGGTGTTGACGCCCCAATATCACCAAACGGCGTCGGACTAGCACGAAACTTGGTACGCACGACCGCCTAGGCACGAGAGACTTGTGGGAGAAGACAGGACTCGAATCGGGTTCTTGGATTGGGAGTTAGAGCCGGATTTTGGTCTAGGTAAACTAGTTCCTTAAGAAACTTAGAATTCGAGGTGTTGACCTCTCAAAATCAGCAAACGGCGTCGGATTAACATGAAACTTGGCACACACGACCGCGTTGGCATGAGAGACTTGTGGGAGAAGACGGTACTTGAATCGGGTTCCCAGTTTAGGAGTTAGAGCTAGATTTCGGTCTAGGCAAACTAGTTCCTTAAGAAACTTAGAATTCAAGGTGTTGACGCCCCAAAATCACCAAGCGGCGTCGGATTAGCACGAAACTTGGCACATACGACCGCCTAGGCACGAGAGACTTATGGGAGAAGACGGGACTCAAATAGGGTTCCCGGTTTGAGAGTTAGAGCCAGATTTCAGTTTAGGCAAACTAGTTTCTTAAGAAACTTAGAATTCAAGTTGTTGATGCCCCAAAATCACCAAACGGCGTTAGAATAGCACACAACTTGGCACACACGACCGCCTAGGCACGAGAGACTTGTGGGAGAAGACGGGACTCAAATCGGGTTCCCGATTTGGAAGTTAGAGTCGAATTTCGGTCTAAGCAAACTAGTTCCTTAAAAAACTTAGAATTTGCGGTGTTGACGCCCGAAAATCAACCAACAACGTCGGATTAGCACAAAACTTGGCACACACGACTGTCTAGGCACTAGAGACATGTGGGAGAAGACGGGACTCAAATTGGGTTCTCGATTTAGGAATTAGAACCAGATTTCAGTCTAGGCAAACTAGTTCCTTAAGAAACTTAGAATTCGCAGTGTTAATGCCCCAAAATCACCAAACAGCATCAGATTAGCATGAAACTTGGCACACAAGACCGCTTAGGAACAAGAGACTTGTGGAAGAAGACAGGACTTGAATCAAGTTCCCGGTTTGGGAGTTATAGCTGAATTTTGGTCTAGGCAAACTAGCTCCTTAAGAAACTTAGAATTCGAGGTTTTGACGCTCTAAAATCACCAAACGGTGTCGGATTAGCACGAAACTTGGCACACACAACCGCCTAGGCACGAGAGAATTATGGGATAAGACGGGACTGGAATCAGGTTCCCTGTTTGGGAGTTAAAGACGGATTTCAGTCTCGACAAACTAATTCTTTAAGAAACTTAGAATTCGAGGTGTTGACGCCCCAAAATCACCAAACGACGTCGGATTAGCACGAAACTTGGCACACATGACCATCTAGGCACGAGAGACTTGTGGGAGAAGACGGGACTCGAATCGGGCTCCCGGCTTGGGAGTTAGAGCCGGATTTCGGTTTAGGCAAACTAATTCCTTAAGAAACTTAGAATTCGAGGCGTTGACGTTCCAAAATCACCAAATGACGTCAGATTAGCACAAAACTTGACACACACGACGGCCTAGGCATAAGAGACTTGTGGGAGAAAATGAGACTCGAATCGGGTCCCCGGTTTTGGAGTTAGAGCCGAATTTCGATCTAAGCAAACTAGTTCCTTAAGAAACCTAGAATTCAAGGTGTTGACGCTCCAAAATCACCAACCGGCGTCAGATTAACATGAAACTTGACACACATGACCGCCTTGGCAAAAAAGACTTGTAAGAGAAGACGGGACTTGAATCGGGTTTCCGATTTGAGAGTTAGAGCCGGATTTCGGTCTAAACAAAATTATTTACTTAATTATCTTCGTAATTGTATAGTAGTTAAATTTTTATGTTTTTTTGTAATTAACATATTAACACATAATTATATTGTCATTAATTTTTTTTTTTTGTTTTCAGATATTTCCCGAGTAAGAGTTTGCTTCTTGTGGAATGCATGCCCATGAAGAATGCGACTAACTTTACTTGTTTACCCACGGAGAATGATGAGAAAATTTTTTGTTTTTGGTTTATGTTATTTTGAATTGTAAACAACATTATGTATTTAAACATTTTATATGTATTATGGAACACTATATAGTGGGGTAATTTTGCTATGTGTAATTATGAATGCAAGATTATTGCAGGTTTTTTTTTTTTTTTTTGACGACACCACACTGTCGCAGAAAACATTAGAACTAAAATGTATTTTTTTTGGCGACATAGACAATGCTGTCACAAAAGAAATTGGCGACAGAGGTCATGTCGTCGCAATAAAAAAACATTTCACGACAATATTTTTTTGCTGTCTCAAATAAAACTTTTAGCAACGGTACAACATTGTCGTCTCAAAAGATCTCTTTTTTTATATATTACAGGCAATAGTAAAATGCCGTCGCAAAAGGCAACTTTTGCCATCGCAAAAAAAAAGGTGATGGCATCATGCTGTCGCTAAAACGTTTTAGCAACACCCTCTGTTATGAAATTTTTGTAGTGAAGTGAACAATACAACAAATAGAAGAAAAATTATGCGTTGAGCTTCATTCTAATTCAAATTCTTCCAACCTAAATTTGAATTGGTGGGTGTTGTTTAGGCTATTAGGGTATATCACGGCTTCATTTTAATGATTCGGATAATTTATTTTGTAAAACTCTTCGTATATATTATTCATACAAAAAAATTAGGTAGATTCAATAATCGTTGCGGATTCAATTTATTACACTTGTTACCGAAGTAGTGAATGATCTATTTTAAAAAATATACTTGACACCTTTTTTTTAAAAGACAAACATAATAAATTGAATTTGTTACGATTATCAGATCAATCTAATTTTTTGTATGAATGAGACACATAAAAATTTTTACAAATTAAACAATTCAAATTATTAAAATAAGAATTATAGTAAATCCCACAAGTCCCAATTATGGTGCTGTGTGGTGTAACTGTTAAAACAGATTATAGATTATAACTCAACAGATTATAGATTATGACTTTAATCAGAAACTGTTAATCTGTTTGGTATAGCTGTTGGATTATAGATTTAAGTTGCTGAGTAGTGTTTGTTAAATTAGCTGTGAAGTAGTTTTTTCAATTTTTTTATTTTTTATTATTCACTATTTGTCTACATTTTTCATAAAAAATAATAATAATATTTTATAATCCATTTGGGTCTTTTTTTATTTTTAAAAAAATAAAAAATAAAAAATCTAAGAGTATAACCGTGAATTAACATGTCCACAGCAGAAACTGATAATCAGAAGCAAGGGGTGAGCAGCTTCTCAGAATTAGTTTTTTTGACTTAAAATAAGTTGTTAGAATCAGAAGTTGTTTGAAATAAGTTTAACCAAACAGTCCAAAATAACTTTTTTAAAATCAAAAACCATAAATCGACTCAAAAAAATCCCACCAAACGCCCCCAATATCCTCTCCATTCTAGATCCAGAACCAAGAGGGGATTTGTTCTAAAAAATTATCATAACCCCCGACCCTCTGGATAGAAGTCTACAGACTACATAGATGATGAATTAAACTAGTCCATTTAATTAGCATTTCATTTAAAAAAAAAATCAAAATAAAAAGAACACCCCCCCCCCCCCCCAACACGCGCGCGCGATAATTTTTTTAAAAAAAAACCTTAATATTAAAATTTTATAAATAAAAGATATTCAATGTTTTCATAGTAATTGAAATCTCTTAATATTTTTACAAAAAAAATTCGATTCAGAAAAATTTTGATCCGACTCAGAAAAATTTTGGCTCCAAAATTTCGCTGATATAATCACAGAGAAATTTTATCGAAGGATCTTAATCAATAAAAAAGATATTTTTAACCTCTCTCACTACACAAAATTAGAAGGGTCAATTTTACTAACAGTCCTTATAGTTTGGAACTCGTGTCACTTTGGTCCCTGACTTTTTAATTGTGACACATTTGATCCTGAATTTTGAGTCTTGTTCCAAATAAGGACAATTGAAGATACTATTACTCAATTTCAAGTGTAAAGTCATCAATTTGATAAAATTTAAACTAATTTGACAAAAATAAATGTCAAAAAAATATTTTTGAATTTTTTAAAATTATTTTTATCCACCAAAGATAAAATTATGCAAAATTGATAAATCTTTTACACATTTATTTATTTATTTTACCAAATTAATTTTTATTATATGTTTGGATAATGGTCATGCAACGGGTGATTGTTTGGTTTTTAATGTATAATTGATATATTAATATATGAAATGTTTTTAGTTTTGAATTTTTTGATTTAATGGATTGATTTGATAATGATATAAAAGTTGTTGTCATATTTAATTTTTGAAAAAATAAAAACTAATTTAATGAAAATAAAAATAACTACACATTACTTGATCACCATCCAAACACATAATAAAAATTAATTTGGTAAAAAAAATTTAAATGTGTAAAAGATTTATCAATTTTATTTTTGGTGGATATAAACAATCTTTAAAAATTTAAAAATATTTTTTTGATATTTATTTTTGTCAAATTAATTTATATTTTATCAAATTTATGATTTTATCTTTGAAATTGAGCAATAGTATATTTAATTGTCCTTATTTAAAATAAGGTTCAGAATTCAAAATTAAATGTCACAATTAAAAATTTAAAAATTAAAATGATATAAATTTCAATTCATCCAAATTAAAAAGAGATATTTTACTAATTTTTTTATAATAAAAAAAAATTTTGAAATCGATAATAGAAATCCCAACCTGGCGGGGGTCTATTATTACAGCGAGGCAAGTCGTGAGAGGATTATTGTTTCCGCAAATCGCGGCACGTGCATCGCATCGACTTTGCAGTAGCGGATTTGACCTTCGCCAGAAGAAAATCCGACCCATCATATCCAATAAACAGTGTGTGTTTCTAGATATTGGAGCAAATGTTTTTGTTTCCATTTCCAGCAAATTTAATCAATCAAGCATATATATGCATTATGGTACTGAATTTGATAAGATTCTCAAGTTTTGTCTCTCAGGTGAAAACCTGACACCCGCTTCCTCAACAATCAATTAATATGCCATTGATTGCAATGTTAACGTGGTTGGTGGATCCAATTTTTTTGCCTTCAAGGTTTCGTGCTTTTGCTACTCATTTCCCGAATCTAATGTATAATGATGCATCTTAGCCTCGTGGGTGCTTTTGATGCGCAACCACACAGGTAGCGTTTGATTTGTATTTAGCATTATGATGTAAGTGTGGAATTATATTTTAAATTTGTGAATTTTAAAATTATAATTTAAAAAGAAAAAATATATTTAGTTATGAATTTTAAAAAGAGTTTCGAATTGAGTATTAAATTTTTAAAATAAGTATTGAGTTTGTGAAAAATTATTTAATTATGAGTTTTGAAACGGTGGTGCTACATACACTAATTATATGTTATGATATTATTATTGACCACATTTATTATACAAGTTACAAATAGCCAAAACTATACAAATGATGCTACATCATCTGTTAGTACACTAGTGTATACATTAATTGATACATATAGCATTATTTGTTTTGAAAATAATTTTCAAAACTTAATTCAAAAACTTATAATTTATAACCAAACACACAACTTAAAACTCTATTGAAAATTATATTCGAAACTCATAACTAAATTCTTTTTAATATTCAATTCAAAAAAAATTATTGACAAAAATAATTTTTTTATTTAAAAATTTTAAAAAAATTCTGAAAATATTTTTTATTTAAAATATCAAAAATATTATTATTTTTTATTTTTTAAAAATTACTGTGACAAATTAATTTTTATTTCAAATTTTTTTTGTTAATTTTAAATAAGGGGTGCTTACGTGTAGATCCTAATAAGTGTACTTATTGTCTAATAGGTCCTATGAAAAAAATTTGTTATAAAAAAAGTCACTAATTTTAAGTTTTAACGACAATTTATAAAAGGGTGATGCACCAATAAATCCCAAATTATAAACTTATAGACTATTTAGTCCTAAAAGTTTTCTTATAGACCGAAAAATCCCATTATAGGGAAATTGACCATTGAGGGCATATACATTGCGCTCGTGAGTTGTAACATTAATGGGCAAACTTCGTTATTTAACATTGTGTTAAATTACGGAACTAGGACATCAGTTCCCTATGGTGTTGCATTACTATTTCCTTCTTAGGCGGGGGTGAGGTTGAATTGAAGGAAAGATTTGGGGTTTCGAAAAGGAAACCTACATTCGAAAGCAGAAAGGGTGGAAATATTTGGGGCAAGGTAACCCTAAATTATGGGAACCCTAATTTGAATGTTCCTCAATGTTGTCGCGGTGACGTTCATTGTAAACACATTATGGTTAAAGTGAAAAGGGATTGTTGACATTGACATCGACATCGGACCGCATTTGCATTAAGGTTTATTGTGGATTGAAAGTCGGTGTTACGTGTGGAAACGTCTGAAAATGACCGTAAGGAATAGAGGTATGTAATGTGTTACTGTCATTTTTTGATTTGTGAAGTTGTTTGTTTGATAGTAATAACAATAGTGTGGGATGTAATGTTATTGTTGTTGAACTGAATGTCGAAAGGAAGAGAGGTTTCCGTGTAATGAGAATGATGTTACCGTGTCTGAGTGGTCAATTGATTAGTGTTTGAGTTAGTTGTTGTTGTTTAAAATTGATAGTGTGTTTGTGTTTGTGGAATGTTAAGATTGGTGTTAAAACGATATTGGGTACAATATGGGGAATGATTAACATATGTAAATTCGTGTGGTAAAAATGTTTTGAAAGTTGTGTTGGGGAATTTTATTTGAATAACATTGTTGTTTAATGTGCTGGTTAGCGTTCGTGGGATTGCATCATTGATGCGTAATATGTATTGTTAAGGGCATGTACATGGCACATAATGGTTTGGAATGGAAAAATAGTTGTTGGGTATTTTAAACGTGCATTAGTCAAGTACGTATTCAGGATTCATATGATTTGGACATGTGTGTTTGGTGTTAAGGGACAATGTTAATGTGACTATGTTGCTTTTGTTGTTGGTTGTGGAAGTGTGACATTGCAAAATGCATGTAGTTGCCGTGCAACACTGTGTTTAGTTTGTGTACTAAGTGGTGTTGGTTATTTATGCAGGTGTGACGCTAAGGCAGTCGCCACGAAAGAAGTGTAGTGGCGTGGCATGTGACATGGGGGATTCTGATTTCATGTCGGACCCGATGATAGTCAAAAGACAGGGCAAGTTACCATTCAAGGGGAAAAAACAAATTGTTCATGTAATGAAGAAACCGGTAGTCGACACTACGCGTTTGATGTATCGTTCTAATATCAACAGGGTTATCAAGACCATGATGATAATTAATTTGAGAGAATCCCATGAACGACACTTGTGAAAAACACTGTTCTGGCCAATGATTAATTCCATCAACAAACACAACTTGACACTGAATGCATATAAAAAATGTGATGAGACGGTATTTTGCATAAGGCAAACATATAATCGTGAGGATGAAAAATTCTACATCGGGGGGAAGGCATACCACTTCGTCGAAGCGATATCCGACTAATTTTTGGCATCCAATGCGGCATGAACCAACTTGATTTGGCTCATGGGCCGAGGCCACCATCTGATTTTATTCAGCATCACTGCGACATTGTGAAAAGGATATCGTGCAAAAAAATTAAGAAACTATTAGACGATGCAGTACAGGGCAATAGTCGTAATGACGCAGAAGACATCGCAAAGCTACTGTCATTGTATATATGTGCGAAACTGTTTTTTACCACGACCGGAGAGTCAATTGGCTAGGCATTTGTCCGAGTTATTGACAAACTAAGTACGATACGGTTGTATGATTGGACGGTTGCAATACGGACCGCGTTAATTGTATCACTGAACGAGTTCTATGATCGACCGAAAAAGGTAACTGGATGTGTTGTTGTTTTGCTCATAAGTTAATGTGACATGTTTGAAGTAGTATGAATTTTTCAATTAACGACATGTTTCAATTAGTTTAGTAGTACGTAGTGTTCATGAATGTGTTTACAGTGTACCGCAATTTTTTTTTTATGTGAACACACAAACCTCATTGAACCGAAACCACACAATGTGCTACCAAGCTGCCATCGTTCTACAAATGGTACATTGCACTTTGACAACAAAAATGAAAGGGGTCAACTTGACTCACGGAGGACAATTTCAGGTATGACATGGTAGGATGATTTGAATGTTTTTATTGAGAAATACGTGGTGGAGTGGCTAAAAATTGTGTGATGTTTGGCAGGTGAGGTGCAATAAGTTGGAGGGTGCAATTGTTGAATGGTACAAAATTGGTATGACATTAGTTAGTGGTAAATGTACGAGGACAGAAGGCAAAGTGTTGGACGTAGAACCAGTGTTGGTGCATGCTGGTGTGTCACATAGGGATGTTGTTTCTAATTTTGTAGAGCCTAGTTTTTGACTATTGGCGAGTGGACTCACCTGCAAGGGGCCACGTCGAGAAAGACAGAAGAATGGACGAGGCAGATACCCACGATGAAGGCAGTAAGTGTGTTATGAAGCATGGTTTGGGCGTGGTTGTTGGAGGTGAAGGGTAGCCAGTATTATTTCCGGATCTGCTGGATTTATCAACCATGCAACCAACTGAGGATGAGGATCCAGAAGCAGTCAGTGATTGTAATAAAATGGGGGAAGTGTTTAAAAGAATAGCAGAGTTGGAGGACGAACTGAGATAGAAATCGAAACGTGTGCGTGAACTAGAACGTAGGGTTATGTAATAACCCTCGTTACTGATCACTGATTAATACCGATTACTGCTAAATTAAGATCGATTATGGAAAGTAAATGAACTGATTGAATTACTGAACTGACTGACTGGAAACTAGAACTGAATTGACTGAGTTTATATGTGTTATATTGCATTCTTATCTGTTTGAGTATTTAATTATCTGTTTGTATTTTTATGTTTAAACTGCAAATTGAAGGCCTTATCGGCGGCCGAATCTAAAATTGATTGATGTTCCATGATTAGTAGAATTTATGTGATTTTATGGTATATTTATTGAAAAACTGATTAGGTATGATTATATTAGATTAAATATTGATAAAATGCAAAGTTCGACTTATTTACAATCTCGCCACTTAGTGGCCCACTACCTCACACATATTGGAGCATTGTACTACACTTGATCAAACATTTCATCAGCCCATTTGTTGCCTCACCACCGAATTTAGAGAGAGAGGAAGGGAGAGACTTGAGTTCATTTTGTGTTTTGCTTGGAAATTTAGAAGATTAGAGGAGTTCTTGCTTGTTTGAGCTTCTACACTTGTAATTGAGGACCTAGGTAAGGATTTCACCTTCCCATTGTTGTGTTTAAGCTTGTTCATGCATGGTTTTGAGCAAAGTTGAAGTCTAGAGCCAATTTATGGCTCAAAATGTTGAATTAGAACTCATTTCATGCATGCATATGTGTATTGATGAATCTTGAGTTGATTTCATGGCAAATTGTCACATACATGTTCATAATTAAGCTTAAGTCCATGTTTTCAACTTGTTTTGAAAGGAATGAGCTCATTAGAGCATGTTTTGAAGCCTTGAATTGATTTAAAGTCTTGCATGTTCATTGGAGTTTATGTTCATGAAAATGGGTTTGAAACTTGGATTTAATTGATTCACCCTTAGGCTTTAAATTCACAAATTGAGCTTTGAAACTTGTTGTATATTGAGTTTGGATGTGTTTTCCAGAATTTGGGCCCAAGAGGTCGAGTTTTGAGCTTAGGAATGCTTGGTTTGAGCTTAGGAGACAAATCTGGAAATTCCAGAATTTGGCTTCTACACTTGAGCGAAGGGTTCCACGCTCGAGCGACCATCGTTTCTTCTGAGCTCCGCTCGAGCGAAGGAATGGTGGCTCGAGCGTAAATTGCAAGCTCTCAGCATCTTGGTGCGCGCAGGCGTACGCTCGAGCGAAGGGACCTACGCTCGAGCGAAGAGCTGTGTCTCACGCTCGAGCGAGCATCGAGCGAGCATCGAGCATAAAATCTGAGCATCCAGCATTTTTACTGTAGCATGCAGTCCGCTCGAGCGACGGAATCCACGCTCGAGCGAAGCTCCTTTGTTTGCATGTCCGCTCGAGCGTAGAAAGCCTTGCTCGAGCGAGACCCCTGTTTTCAGCAAATTTTGTAAAGTGTTCAAAAGTGCATCTTTGCATCCTCTTTCCATCCTAGGCATTCCTAGGGCATATTTAAGGCATCTTAAAGAGGATATAGATGTAGAACCACACCGAGGCAAATTTAGGGATTAAGTTGTTATCTTTCCCAATTGTGAAACTTAGTGTGTGTTGAATCTGTTAACTGTATAGGGTTGGCTTTCCGAAGAGACGCTCTAGTCCACTGTAGCCCAGAACTCTGTGAGTAACAATTGTGTAAAGATATGTTCAAAATGATTATCTTTTGAATACCGAACTGAACTGCTTACTGAACTGATATTGATTACTGAATGAATGCATGTCCTTTATTTCTAAATTGTACTGTGGCATCCTTAGCACCTACTGTTTACTGTTACTATTACAGAGATCTCTGTCGGTTCCCTCGTGGAACCACTACTGTTTACTGACTGATGGCCATCATTACTATTCGGTCTTTTAAGACCTACTGTTACTGTTATACTAATGGATGTACCACATATGACTGTTTACTGTACTAACAATTGATGTACTGATTGAAATGAACTGTTTTCATTACTGTAAGGACATTCATTCTAAACCTCTTTATGCATTATGTTATTCACTGGGCTTTAGCTCACTGCTCATATATATATATGTAGGTGTACAGGCACCGGATCAAAGCTAGAAGCGTCGGAGTAGATTCCCAGTTTTGTCAAGCCAACCAATATGCCTCACTGCGAGGTTCCGAGCCTGCCAAGCTTAGGCTACGGGGTGTTTAGCATTCCCCCTTACTGTACTGTTTTATTTACTGTATAGACTGAACGTTTGCACTGTACTGTTAATCAGGGATTAAGTCCCTGTACTGACTGGTTGTGTGTATATGCATACTGTTTCGTACTATTCTGTATAAATATATGAAAAATCTTTTGTATACAGACTGTCACAGCTTATTGGACATTGTTTATTTACTGTATTGGCTTCCGCCATGCCCCTGTACTCTGTTATACTGTCTTACTGTTAAGCAGGCCTTTGGTAATCTCGGATTACTGGCCGGTTACGGTGCTAAACCCATAGGGGCGGGTTTGGGTCGTGACAGGTTACGAGCATGGAACACGTACTTGGTTCGCAAGCTGCAAATTTGTGTATGGGGTTCGATAGTGTCATCAGTTCGAAGGACGCTGAAATTGCACGTTTAAATATCCTCATGTCTGAGATGAAAACAACAATAGCACGGTTGGAGGACCAGGTTGACGAGTACAAGGCGCACGAAGTAACGTAATCGGCTAGGAACGCAGCTTCAACTCGGGGCACATCATCAGACCAATGTGGTGGCTGTAAGTCCATTCCATAGTGCCATAATGAAACCAGTAAGCAGGGTCCACTGAAACACGCAACCAATGTCGATGGTAACGGATGTGCAGTAAACGAACCACGTAATGACGATGTTGACGCAGTGAATCGAGTTGTTGTTGTGGAAAACATAATGAAACCAAAAATGGGTGAACCTGCAGATCGGTTTCCATCATTACAAGAAGGTATATTTAGTCCCACAGAGAAACAAGGTCCACGCCATTTAACGGCCACAAGCAACGCTGCCCCAGCAACAAACAATACAAACATTAAACACGTTCTGAATCGGCCAGGTAGCGATGTGGTAGATAGGGTAATAGACTTTGTGAATATTGAGACCCCAAATATCACATCGTTGGTATGACATGTAAAGAGCAAAGCTAGGCGATAGTGGAGGTTAGACGATTACGAGTATCCTGGGTTAGTAAAACTTTCTAAATAGTTAAAAAATTAGGGCAACATCAAGACAAACACAAATGAGGCTGTAATTAACATTGAAGATGACGAGGGGGGAAAACATAGGCAGGATTTGGAATGACAAATTGGTATGCGGTTTGGAAAATGTTGGCTGAAGATGAACAGAAACTGTTAAAGGTGGTGTACACCTTCGAAGGGGACAGGTAACGTATACGTTTAACAGTATTGTTGTTGTGGTTTTTGTGAAATTGTTTATACCATTTCAATGGTACTTATGTGATTATAATTTGGTGTAGAGCTGTGATATGGAGTGTACCAGATCATGGTGTGCATGTTAATTTCAAAGACATCCAGGCGCTTGTACAAGGGGGCGCGACCTCCAGGAATGTAAGTCCGTTGTGTTAGTGTTAGTAGCGCAATATCACCAATCCCACCATGGTTATGGGTACGTAACATTGCTGCATATGTGTATCGTCGTGTAAGACTAATATACTTGGAAATGTGTGTAATTTGTGTTGTTAGGTTATTAACACATATGCTGAAATTCTAAAAAGTGCACAAAAGCTATCGACTTCTAATACTGTTAATTTCAACAAATCTTACTTCCACAACAGTGTGTGTTCGGTGCATACATGTTATTATGAGTAGCGTTTCATTGTTCTTTAATTTGTTTAATTGTTTTTTGATAATGGGGCAGTAAAGGTGTGATTTTTGGTTGGTTTGTCGATGTTTGTAGGACATGATGAAGAACCCAAGCGTAACGTCCAAGAACTGTTACCTTAACGTACACGTGACAGCTGCCTCTGGGTTCAGATATGTCTACTACCCCATATACCATGTGAATCATTGGACGACCATGTTGTACGATTCAGACTCTGGGACATGGACGCATTACAATTCAATCAAATCGCGTAGAGGCAGTAAGGATAATCATTTTGTTGAGGCGATAAAAATGGTAAGTACAATTGTATCTGAATTACATGTTTTTGTGAGATGTGTGTGCATTACATATATGGTAACAGAGTGTGTTTGATGTGGCTGATTGGGTAATGTTATGTAACACAGAAACAGTGGGTCGTGGATTGCACAAAGTGTATGGCAGATGCTGCGCAACCATTTGTGGGCGTGACATCAAAAAACATCCACGGACCCTTGGAGGCTTTGGGTGATTGCCCTCAACAACACTCGGAATCGTATGTGAAAATTAAAAAACCGGTTAAAATTTGTTCCATTATTTTTTTTGTAATATATTTCCTTTGGTAATGCTGATTAACGTCTTCCCTCGTTGTCTACTAGCAAACCGGATTGCACTGTTATAGTATGCTTCATTATGCGGCAGTACATAAATAACGTGGAGGTGAAAGTTTTAATGGATGACATGTTAGTCAGGGCGTTTAGAGCAAAAATGGTTAAGGCATTCATCAATGATCCACAGAGAGGGCTCCGAAATCAGCCTTTGCCCTGACTGATTTGGTCGAATGCATATATTACCTGAACTATTTTTGTTTTATGTGTTGAACATGACACTGTTTGGTTTTGATGGTAATGTTTTTTTGATGGTGCACTACCTATGTGGCCATTATTGGAGAAGAAACAAATTTTAAGTACAAAAGCATTATAAAAATAGAGAGCAAACACTTAATGCTAAGTTTTTGGCATGTTAGCATATGACGGGAATTTTGTGTGTTTTTGGTTACAACGTGTTTGTGAATGATGTTAATTTGTGGTTTAATAGATTTTAATGTTCACGGGGTGGATATGGTAAACATTCAGTAGATCGATTGGCATTGTTTTAATGCGTAAAGTAATTTTGGAAAAAAAATTGTACATTGGATGTAACGGAAACGTTTTGTTGATTGTGTAGTAGTTAATGCAGTCATAGGGTGGTTAGGTTTGAATGAGCAGTTGTTTCTATTTCAGTGTTTGAAGTGGACTAGGTGAGGAGGGTCATTGTTGAAATCAGCGTCATTCATATTGTTTTAATATTATATGTGGGTAACGTAATGTAGGATCATTCAAACGTACAATATTATTGTGTTTAGGAGGTTTGCATTGTGGTAAGAAAGGGGATGTTAATATGAAACTATCAAGTTTGTGTTTTGAAATGTGTTGAACTCTATGTTGGCAAAATTTACTTGAATAACTTTGAAATTGTTACTTTGATGATGGTGTTATCGATTGTGAGAATATTACACTGCATAATACACGTACATACCATGTGACATCAAACGCACAACAAACATCCAAAGTATTTGTACACCATATTAATATATTAAAATTCCATGTACAGGGGTGGCTCCAAGGCTTGGTCAGGGGTGTCACCCGAACCCTGTGGCTGAATTTTTTTATTTATTTATTATATAAATATTAAATTTTAGGAAAAAAATTAGTAATTGAACCCACTAAAATACAATTTTGAACCCATAGTTTTAAGTCCTACTCTTTTGAACCCACCAATGAAAAAAGTTTACTCTTTAACTTTACCTATTTTTTGTAGAAGCTCGTGTATTAGCATGTCTTTTTTCTTAAACAATAGTATCAATATATTGAAAATTTTGTTTATAATTTTAGAATTTAAATTAATTTGTTGATTTTTTTCTCCATAGGTGATATAATGATTAATGTGAATTTTCTGTAAGATATATGGTATTTAAGTTTTTGATTGACACCACTGACAAAAATTCCTAGAGTCGCCACTGTCCATGTACCATCATATGCGCAGCACACATCCAAACTCTTTAGTAAGCAACATAATTGTGTGGTTAATGTGGGTTATGTTACTTCTTTCGCTGTTGGGTAACAAAATTATGAGCACTTGTATTTGTGAAACTGAGTCAAATTTTTGGTGAAAGGTTAGTGCAACTGTTAAACGTAATGGGAGGTGGTAGGATACAATGCATTTGAGACAATGTGATAAATGTAAAAACAAACCCACATTCCACATCATATTTATTTGTGAAAGTAAAAGCATTATGATGTGCGTGTTCAAATCAACGGTAAAAAATGTTTGGAAATGAAAACTGTCTGACGTTGCAATGAATTGGGAACAGACCCACAATCTGAACAAAAAATAAACATGGTATAACACGACTAAATCGGCTCCTTGCATGTCTTTCTATTGTGGTTTCCCATTTGTCCACACCGACCATAACAAGTCCATTACACAACCTCACTTTTTGATGGAATTCTCTTACGTTTTGGTCTGCCAGGTGGACGCTTCACCTTTGGCTGTGCAATCATAAAATCAATGGGCGTAAATGCTGATTTCTCAACAGTTGTAATTGGATATATTGTTCCACTATACGAAGCTTGGAATTCGTCAATATAGTAGTACCTTTCAATCAAATTGTATATATTCCGTCCGCTATTACGAAAAGTGACAACAACATGAGAATACGGGAATCCATTCAGCTGCAACTAGAAACATGATCATGATAGCCTTATCACATCAACCAAAACAGATGGGTGAGAGTGCACCTCGTAAACATTGTCATTAGCCTGGCTGACACTCCAAGCCCTATTGTCATTGTACGTCATGACCAATTTTTTCTCCATTTTCGAGCATAATACGCCGGCCTATTTCCTTGACTTGACTCTACGCTCTGCCATTTGTTCCATTATTTGACCCCTGAGTATATCGACCAACCTAGTAATTAGAAGATGACGGGCCTCCCGTATCCAGTTGTTGAATGATTCAGCTGCGCTCGACCACATCTCACCGTAACGTTGCCCTCTGAAAGGTATAGAACGATCAAACAAAATTCAACCCGAATTCCCAAAAAAAAAAAGCAAACTGCTACCATGTTACTGTAGAAAATGAATTCAAAAAAATGAACCCATTAAACTACTACGCGGACCGGGTATAATCAAACTTACATAAAGTACGCATTAGCCCAGTGGGTTGGATGCAAGTCTTTCAAAAAGTTTTCAATCATAACCGGGCTGGACTCCTTTAACACCTCTATTTTCTGATTAAAACATGCTATAGTATGCGCATAAGTACATTCTCGAAGCTTGCGCATCAACCAAACTTTGTACGATGCGTTAACATATTTTATTTAGTCTCTCAAATTCATTTGAAGATGTAGCAAGCAAAATGCGTGATGTGTTGAAGGGAAAATAATTGGCATAGATTGCAAAAAAACTCGCGTGACGATCAGATACGAACGTCAATGTATGCCCGTCACCCACGACTTCTTTAAGATTCCGTAAAAACCACTCCTAATTTTGTTGATTTTCAGAGTCAACAATTGCGAAGGCCATCGAAAACAACCCTGCAAAAAACAGTGGACCAACCATATTTGAAGTACACACCATGGGAATGCAAGATGTTAGTGCATCTGTAATCCTACGTGCATTACATATATGTATAAATGATTCATAAAAAGAATCGGATCGGAAATGTTAAATTATTTTTCGATTACAAAATAAGGAAAAAATTTTGATACCTCCTTACCTTTATTGTTGTCCCTTGCGGTAGCAGCTAGCAAATTCCCCTTAAATCTGCCTTTCAAAAACATCCCATCTAGAAAAAGTAACGGCCAACAATGATTGAACCCATCTATACATGCACGGAATGATATAAAATACTGAACGAACCTCCCAGTTTGTTGGTGAAATTCAAGGTTAATGTAACTGTTTGGGTTCTTTTCCATAATGGAATCGCTATACCACCTAAGTTGGTCAAACGACATAGTGTGATCCCCATACACTTCATTCCTTGCTTTCTCAACCCCTAACCATGCAACCCAGTAACTAATATCCAACCCATAGTCATTTTTCAAATCAAACACAACGTCTATAGGACACGTCAATGGCTGATCACGCACCCAATCTGCGACAACACTTGAAACCAAATCAGACCCCGTCCGCGGGTTCCTATGTGTTTGTACAATAACCCCACAATTGTGCACACTATCCAACTTCTTAACGCATAAAATCCCATTCAATGGCAACACCCTCGCATGCACCGACCATGTGCATGTTATGGACTCTGCAAACTTACACACTGTTGTAATGCAAATTGAATCATTTTTCACATACTTGAATTGAAACCCGCGTTCCACAGCATACTTGCATAATATTTCCCGAAATTCATTAGCACCACCGACAAAACATTGTCCAACATGGGTAATCCCAATTGCCCATTGAGCATACAAGAACGTCTTTGATTTGTTAGGGCAATATGTTGGTAACAAATCCATCTGATCGTCCATACCAAACGTCCGATTACCAATATTCGACTTCCCATCTTCATTACAATACACACCCCCGTAATTACCACCCACCGAAACATCTTGGATCTGAATAAGAACATCGAAATGGTACCCAGGGACATCCACAACATATATCCCGTACTAAGTCATCAAACTTTCCACAAATAGCATCGACCAGCTGTGCGAATGTCATCGCGTGATGCAATTGAACAACAACATTGGTTTGCCCATAAGTGTACAACAACAACACATCATCCATACCTGTCACGTAACCCATAATCGAACCGTTAGACCGCTAACACATACGACAATGAATGAATTAAAAAATGACATTTGACATTTCACACCAACTGTTCACTGCTGATGTTGCAAACTGTGAAAAAAATTAGACCGTAAAATCCATGAGATAAACAACACACCCACACTTCACCCCCTTAAAAATTACCTTACACATTAAAAAAATTCAAATCCAAATAACAACAACAACATTGGCACTAAAACTAACCAATTAAAAACAACTGTGTATATTACAAAAATTCAAATCCAAACAAATATCAACAACATTGGCACTGAAACTAACCAATTAAAAAAAAACTGTGCATATGTGGATGTTATCAGTATCCACAATAAAGCCATACGAACAACCAAAAAACGTTTAAAAAATGGGGGGAAATAATCCCACAAAAACACCAATCACTATGATAATGACACGGAAAATAACATCGCAACCCACCACACTATCAACAACAATGTCATGGGCAATGACATATACAAATGCAAAACACAATGCATCGCGACTCACCTGTTGCAGTCTCGATCGGTCCAGAAAGCAATGCACAATGAGGGCAACTGAAAAAATCACCCAAAATTGTGAACCAATGGAACAACCTAATCAACATCCACCACTCCCCTTCCAAAGTCAAACCAAACCCTTGCACACGTTAACATTACCAAATCCCCAGGAAACATACCAAACCCTCTATTTAGGAAAAAAGAATCTCACAAAGGGTATTACTGCAAACTGTAAAAGGCCCAAAATTAACTAAGCAAACATTACCAAATAAAATGGGACTAAATGGTGCATAAGAAAACTCTTAGGCCTCGTTTATTTTGAGGTGTAATGGATGGGAGGAGATTAGGATAGAGATGGGGTTATTTAGTGTTGTGTTTGTTTATAGAGTTAGGGAAGGGATTAGAATGGAGGAGAGGATTAAGATGGAGGTTGGAAGGAGGATTGAGATAGAGAATGTGGAGGTGGAGGTGATATTAGAAAAATAGTGAGGGGATTAGAAATTTTTTTATTTTTTACATATTGGGAATTTTTTTTTAAATATTAATGTTTAATTTTATATATTTTTTATATTATTTTATATAAAAATAATTTAACAATCCTACACTAACAACTATCATCAAAACAAACACAACGTTACTTCATCCCCTTACTATCAATCCTCTCTATTCTATCTCTCAAAACAAACGAGGCCTCAGGACTAAATGGTTCAACTTTCCACAAAATAGGATTTATGGGTAAATTTTCCTTTATAAAAATCATGACAAAAAAAGTCACTAATTGTCAATTTTTAGCGAAGTATGTAAAAAAATTATCACAAAAAAAATTATTTTTAGCGACAATTTTACTAATACTTATTTTTAATAGAACTTGATGAGAATTAAGTCTAACTATTAGGACCTATTGGTAGTTTATCTTTTAAATAAATGTCCAAATAATTTGTCATTTTGCTCTCAAAAAAATATTTTATATATTTAAAAAATATCAAAAATAAATATAAATTTTTTCTTAGATAACAAGTGCCTATTGCTAAAAATAAAATAAAATAAATATTGTTCCGGTCAACCGGTCAGACATCCTGAGAATGACCGGATAGACCAAAAAATTCAAAAACTATCTAGGCGCATATTCGGGCGGACGACCAAAAAGCTCTCTAATTTACTAAACATATTTTTAAAATATGTTTTAAAATTAATTTAGAATCATAATTTAAAAATTGTAAATAAACAAAAGATTGATTGTTAATATAAAATCATTATTTAAATTACAAACCAAACAGAAACCAAACAGAGCCAAAGAAAATGTAACCGATTTTTTTGGGTGAATAATGCAACCGATTTTCTTGCGAGGAAAGCAAAAAAAAAAAGTGAGTGGCAGTAGACTCGAGGAAGACCTGGCCGGCGAATCAGCGTTCAAAGTCCTGCAAAAAGCAATTATTTCCGTAGAAACCCCCCTACCCTTATTTGTCTCCTTCTCATCACTCTCTTTTCATCCTACTTTCTTTAACTCCTCACGAAACTTCCCTCTACATTGTGAAGAAAAATAGAAAATGGAGGTGCCTATAATATAGGCCATTTTCGAGTGGTGTATAATTAAGGATGACAACTGGTGGATTTTTTCAGATTTTATAGGTGAATTTTTTTATTTTAAATTTAATTATTTTAGTGATTTAATTTCGTACAACATTTTAACTTACCCAACCTTATGTTTCTCTATTTTTTTTATTAGATCAAGTTAAGGCAAATATAAATATAATCAGATCAAGTAATTTTATTACTCCTATGTATAAGAAAATGAATTCGGCTTCTTTTATATTCAAACTAGATGGTGTACACCGTTGCGTGCGTATATAATCGTCTTATTTAAAAAGTAAGATTGTACATTATATTATTGAATTCAAAATTTGGAATTAAAAGTATAAAGATTTGAAGGGAAAAAAGATCTAAATTTAAGACATAACTGCCCACTAAATTGCTATAGGGATATTCTAAGAATTTTTTTTAAAAAAAATATACATAAACACCAAGTTGAACATTCTCTTTAATAGTATAGATAGATAGATATATATAAATTTGAAAATTCGAGGATTTTGTGTGATTCACCATAAATCCTATTTTGATAATCTAAATCATTTAATTTATAAGTTTCCCATATATATATATATATATATATCATGGAAATAAGACCCATGCCGCAATAGGTTCCAAGAACATCTCAAATTCTCTCGATATGAACTTGAGAAAAATTAAATCCTAATAAAATTCTTCTTAAAAAAAGATAGAATATTAGTCTTATTGTACATTTTTCTATTTATATACATCAGAGCATCTCCAACGGTTCAGCTAATGTTTCATCAGATTTGAGTAAAAAAGTAACAATTTCCTTAATTTGATACTTCACGCTCCAACGGTTCAGTATCAAATCTTTTCATCAAATTTGCGTCGGGCAACCGGTTGGTTGACCGGCCGGTCAACCGGTGACGGGAAAATTTTTTTATTTTTTATTTTTTTTGAACTTTTTTTGAACTTTTTGAACCCTTTTGGTGGTCGACCGGTTAGGCAAAAAAAAATTTTTTTTTTTTTTTACCGATTTGAACCTTTTTTTCTGAACTGTTTGAACTTTTGGTAGGCGACCGGTTGGTCAACCGGCCGGTCGACCGGTTCGTCTCCTGGCAACGGTCACGTACAGTGTTTTGGTGAAACGCGGAGTCTGTCGTCAGTTTGGTGAAACTTTTGCTGAATTGTCAATTTGATATGAGTTTAGTGCAACGGTTGGAGCTTCAAAAACTAAGTTTTTCATCAAATTTTAAATCTGATGTTGGATTTGGTTCTCCGTTGTAGATGGTCTCACGTAAAACAATAAATAAATAAATAAATTGTTGCTCATACTATGACATTCTACATCTTATGGTTCAAATATAGTTTGAAATCTTTTATATGATTTTGGACCAAAATATAACCATTAAGCTTTCGTTTGGGATGTAGGTTGGTTTTTGATTTTTTTGGCTATTTTAGCCTAGGGCTAAAAAGTCTCGTTTGGGATAAGTTTTTTGACTTTTTTGAGAGAAAAAATGAAATGATTTATAGATTGTAGTGACATTTTGTCTTATTTAGTTAAAATAACCAATTTTTTCCTATATGGCTATTTTAGCCCAAAGTAGTATCCCAAACATAGCTTAATTATAGGTGTAAAATGATTGTAATACTTTTAAATCCTATACATTTTTTGTTATTTTCTTTATGTCTCATCTCTTATACACATAATTTATATTACTTAATGTTAATGTTAATTAAATCATAATTAATTATAAATCCTTAATTATATTATAATTCTTATTTAATTATATTTGAGATCGGGGTTGCTTATATCACTACAACAAATTGCACTTTTGGCGACTAAAAAAAATTTAGTCGCCAAACGTTGTGGAATTGGTGACCAAAAATTATTTACTCGGCAAAAGTAAATATTTAGCTATTAATTTTTTTTAGTTAGAGTATACTGATTATTGGCTACTAAAATAAAATTTAGTCGCTAAAAATGCCACAATTGGAGACTAAAAAAATGTTTAATCACTGTATAGTTAGTTTTGACTATTAAAATAATTTAATCGCCAAATGAAAAACAAAAATTTACTTTTTTGTCTTTTTGGTCACAAAAATTATATTTTCAGTGACTAAATAATTTTTTAGTCGATATATAGTTAGTTTTAACTACTAAAATTATTTAGTCGTCGAATAAAAAACAAAAATTTACTTTTTATCTTTGGCAACAAAAATTTATTTTCAGCGGCTAAAAAATTTTTTAGTTGCCAAAGAACTAAAATATTTGAAGGGAAACATTTTAAATTTTGGAGGGATTTATAAAATTAATCAGCAACCAAAATGTTTAGTCGCCAAATTACTACTTTTAGCGACTAAAAAAATATTTTGTCGCCATTAATTAAGGTTTTGGCTACTAAAAAAAATTTAGTTGCCGGTCGTTATTTTCTTTTATTTATTTTCCCCTTTTCCTTATATTTGCCCTAGCCCTTCATAGACACTGATTGTTGTCTATCTCTCGCACGCGTTCTTGCTCTGTCTCTCTCTTTCAGTCTCACACTGGTATGAATCTCTCAGGTCCCTTTTGGGAAGTGGGTTATAATCCACTTCTCAGATTATAACCCACTTCCTCTCTCATAAAAAAGCTGCTTATAAGCAGCTTTTAACCAAAAAGCTGATTATAACCATCTTCCCAAAATAGTCTTCAATCTCGTTCTCTTTCTCTTTGATGTTCTTTTCAATCTCTCAATCTCGATTCATTCGAACTCGATCATTGAAGGTACGCTCGCTCTGTCTCTCTCTCTCAAGTTTCTTTTTTTGTTTCTTCTTGTTTTCAAGTTTGAATCTACACCTAGGGTTTCGATTGAGTTCAAGGTACTCTCTCTCGGAAGTTCTTCTCTCTGTTTCTATCTTCCTTCATTTCTTCTTATTTTGCGATTTGAATCTACGCCTAGGGTTTGGATCGACGGATGACCCTTGCAATATTCAATTTGAATGTGTTTGAACTCTTGCTATTTAATTGAATCACTTTGATTTAATTCAATTATTCTCTTATTTATTTGTATTTCAAATACCTATGTGTATAGATTTTGGAGTGATTTGGTACCATTGAAACTTACTTAAAATTTAACTTTCAACTTATGAGTTTGTTGTATGGCATTGTGGGTGAAAACTACACATACCTGTTTGCTGAGAAGTCAAAGAATTCGAGGGAAAATTGGAGGCTAATTGCAAAACCAACTGTATCATGATGCTAAGCTTTGTAAAGAACACACTGAACCAATGTTCTGCTGTCTGCTAGCCCATAATTAACAATCTCAGTGAAGGCAATGTTCTGCCTTTTATAATCCATATCCAGTCGTGGGCCAATGCAATAAGTGTAATTTTTTGTATGCATCTCTTCCAATTGGTCTCTTTTTAGAATTTACTTTAATTTGATTCATCAAATCCTTATGTTTTCCAATGTAAGTGATGCAGCACCAAAGAACTGTAAAGAAGATGAGGTATAGAAAAGAAAGAATGGAAAGAACTAGGAGGAAGGAGAAAAACAAGGATAATCCTAATCAATATTCAAATTCTTCAAAATCCAAGCCAAGTCTGATAAGTTCATTACATAAAGGCCTATTTATAGGCATCCTTGGAAACCCTAATAAATTCTAATTTAATAAATAAAACTTGTTAAATCACAAATCACAAAATAATACTACAATAAATCCCTAATCTTCAATTTATCTTCATCCAATGCCTTCAAGTTCCCCATTATTAAGTGTAAAATTTTTAAAATTTTAATCTTTTCTAGTTGAAACAGTGGCCTGCTAAATATAAATGTTAACCATCACACTATATTTGCAAAAGGAATCAGGAGACAAAATAAAGCTTTGTTAACATCATCAAGGGGGCTTCTTTAGAGGGCTTCAGTTGCTTGGATAGCTTCAGTTGCTTGGATAGGATATGAGGTATGCTTCTAATAAGTAGACTCTACTTCTAATTTTGATGTGCAATAACATTGGTCTAATTTTGTTTATTAAAATTCATTTTCATTTTTATAAATAGACAAAAGCAGAAATCCCAACTACGTGAAGAAGATTACTTGAGTGCTTAATTATTATGTTATGATTAAAGTGTTCCTCAGTGCCTCATGAATAATAAAATTAGTTTGACATGGGCAGTAGATATATTTGTTTCTACCTCACCAGCTCTTTGTGCACTTTATCACGAAGGTGTAGAATTTCTTCCTCGTGGAGAGCATTTTCATATTTCATAGCAAGTGTTGGAAAGTATTACACACCTCACCCACTTTATGCGAAATCTTGACAAACTGTTTTGCCCACTTTATGCCACTACAAGAAATTAGTCTTTTAGAGACTAATATTTAAGGACTAATTAGATTTGGTCCATAAAAATAATCTTTTAGAGACAAATCTAAACTTATTATAATTTACTTACAACAATGCAAAAATGACTCTTGATATGTTCCCTGTTACGCTGTGTAACTTTACTTGTTTGTTTTGATTCAGTAACTCACATTGTTTATCTCTATATGTTTCTCTAATTCGTTTTATTTTCTTCTAGTATTTTCCTTCTGTTTACCTGCAACCAAACATACGGCAATGTGACACACATTTGGTTTGTATTAATTTTGGTATTTGAAGCTGACAGGCACACAGACACTTGATTAATCTGATTTGGTTTTCCCTTGATCATGGCACATGTAATTGTTATTTCTTTTTTTTTTTATGAACAATTTATCAATAGTTCCCAGAAAGATACATTACTTGCTGAGAAATGAGACATTGTAGAGTTGTACTAGACATATTTTGTTATTTCAATACATCAAATCCAGAAAATGAAGAAATTGATTCAGACTCAAGAAAATGTTTTTGGCTAATGCAATGGCATTAGAAGAAATTCTGGGTTTGGCTCAGTTTGGTCACTTGGAAACTGTAGGAGAAGAAAAAAATTTAACGACTTTTTTGATGTGGGTTAATGGGTTTGTTGATACTGATGTGTTTAACGAAGTTTTATTATATTCACATTCTATTTGGAGTGCTAGAGTTGCATTCTTTTGTTTGAAAATTAGACAGGTTTCTATTTCCAGATTTATATATGCATTTTCCACATATAGTTGCTCTTGAAACTATTGATTCAATACAAATACCATGATTAAAGTCACTATAAATAGTTGATTTACACATAATAATACTTGAAGAGTTGGAGAAAGTTTAAAATAATTCTAAATTTTATTAATTAACAAGCTCCCTTATGTTAAACTATTGCAGTACTTGGTTTTTATAGAAAAATCAATCCTAAAATCCTAGGTATGTGCTTCTACATCAGGTACTAGTATGAGAATAACAGAGTAATGGATGTTTCTTCTCCTGATGTGAGCTCACCATTACAAAATCACCTTTATGGTAATGGAAAATTGGACTTGATGTGCCTTCAAAGGGAACTCAAAATCAACTTCTTGAAAGACATGTCATTTTTTTGGGGGTAGCCTATTATATGCATTTGTGCTGCTTAGCTTTTTTCATTTGTAGTAACTATTTAAGCATCTTCTTTCCAATTTTTTAGAACTTAATTAATTAGCATTGTTTTGCTCATCTTGCTGTCTATTTGTTACTCTGGGTGGTGGTTCACATTTTTTATTCAATTTATGTTTATCTTTGTGTCACTGGATACCTTCTTAATCTTTTTCTGCATTTGGATTCTTTGCTTAAAACAATTCTGTTAGATAAGAAATTAATGGGTAAATGAGAACGACGAAGAGTTGCCTAATTCTTGCAAATTCTATAAGAAGTGTCACAAGTTGAAGAAGACGAATGACTGGATTGATCCTCGATGCGGTGACCTACATGTAAGAATTTAACAATAGATCAATTGTATGTAATAATAGTTAATACAATTGTTTATCTTATTCTAGTTTTTAATTTTTAAATTTTTTTTTTTTACAATGACAGAATGAGATGTTTATCTTATTCTGGATTTGGGATCAGCCCACGACCCTCTTCTCCCATATCCGAAGTTGCATCAAGAGCACGTGATAAGGAGATGGAGACCCTGAGATTGGAGATTCGAAACATGTACACCTGATATGTTTTGTTATTAAGATTTTATTTAATTGGATTTTAATTGTTGGTTTGGATAGTATATGTATTTGTTGGATTATACTATGTTTATGATTCTTATTTTCTTTGATATGTATGGTTAATAGTTAAGTTTTGTATATGGTTAAAAATTAAATGCTACAAGTTGTGGAGAAATATTTGTATTGAATGGTTGAGAATTGAATGAATGAATGAATGGATGAATAATTTTGTATATACACAAGATACAGGTGGCACAAAAAATATTACCGAACAAATTATAAAAACTAAATGAGACCTTTTGGCGACTAAACAAATATCACAGGTTGGCTGTTGGCTACTAAAACTTTAGTCACCAATTGTAAAAAAGTGAAACTTTTGGCTACTAAATTTTTAGTCGCCAATTGTAAAAATGAACTTTTGGCTACTAAATTTTTTGTCGCCAATTCTCAAAAAGTAAAACTTTTGGCTACCAAATAGTTAGTCGCCAAACATACATGCTCAATTGGCTACTAAATAATTTAGTCAGTAAAAGTAAAAATATATATATAAATTTTTTAAAAAAATATATGGTGATTAAAGTTTTAGTCGCTAATAGGTCACTTTTGGCTACCAAAAAAATTTTAGTCGTCGATTATCTTCCCCGACGAACTATTGGTGACCAAATATATTAGTCAACAAAAGTGATTAGCGACTAAAATAAGGCTTTTGGCGACTAAAATTTAGTCGCCAAAAGTAAAATTTCTTGTAGTGCATTTTTTTAGTACTTTGATTTGGTTTTAGGTTTTCAAATCACCAACCTGATAGGATTAGGTTGGTCCCTAAACGAACATTGAACCCATGTATATAATATATATATGTAACTTTATTTATATTAACATAATTTCAACTAATTATTCTATTACAATCAAGTTGACTGCACTATGCTATTCATAATTGTTGATTATTTTATTCCTTATTTGTGTTATATTTAAATGTTAAACATTTATTTATTATTGATTGAATTTATTTTTTGTATGGTAAAATTATGGTTCCAATTGCATTGGTTTAGTTTTGGTGTATGATTGGTTTGGTTTTAGACCCAAAAACTTAAAATCGATCATAATTGAGTTGATTATAAATTTAGTGCAACCCAAATTAAACCGACCCATGCACCCCGAGTTGTGCTACATGTGCATAAAGAAACAAAGACATAATGCACATTCACATTTATAATTACGAGTAAGTGTTTAATTCTTTGTGTGCACTTACACTTTTTGAGAGAAAATTGAAAAAAGGGGAAGTAAATAAATAATTAAAAATTAATGAAAGTACAAGTAATTTATACGCTAGATTTCTTCAAATAAATGCTACATTTTCATGACTTCGTAATTAATTTTTCAATATTCCACGTTTTTGATATTTCTCCAAATTTTGTATGCAACTATTTTAAACAATTTTCAATTATAAGATTTTGTTACATTTTGCACTATTAATAGTTTCACATAATTTTTTTGAAAATTTATGTGGTAATCTTCGGACAAATTCACATGATGCCCTACTTAATTTTTACTGGTTAAAGCTATGAGACATGACACTTTTTGTTAGAATTTTAGAGACTAATTTGACAAGTATTAAGTAATAAATGGTGTAAAATAATATTCCAATACTATCAAATAATCACTCGTCCCAATGTACTTGCCAAAATGTGGACTACCAAAAAATATTGAGGCATATTTTGGCAATTGGGTTAAAAGCTAACTTTTTAACTTTTTAATTTTTTTTATCACATTATCTCTCTAGTTTTTTCACACATTAAAAAAAAAAACTAAAAAGTTACTTTTTAACCTATTTTTCAAAACAATTGAATCTCATAACTTTAACAGTCGTGCAACGTCGCTCGAAAAGGAGCCCCCCCTAATCCCCCGAATACGAAACGACGTCGTTTCGTATTTTTGAAATTTTTTTTTTTTTTTTGGGTTCAATCAGAGAAGAAGGGAAGAAGGGAGGAAGGGAGGAAGAAGGGACAGACGGCGGCGAAGGACTGGAGGGGGGCCAAATAAATCGGGGTAGAGGCGGAGGCGGGGGGCGGAGGCGGAGGCAGAGGCAGAGGCAGGGGCGAACAGCGACACTGCGACGACGAGCTGCGACATCCCGACGACGAGCAGCGACGGCCGGCGACGAGCAACGACGATCCTCGGCGGCGGCGGTGGTGCTCCTCCTCTCTCTCTCTCTCTCTCTTTCTCTCTTCCCTTCTGCGTTTCAACTCGAAAATGGAGAAGAAGAGGAAAAAAAAAATCCCCAAAACGACGTCGTTTTGGGGATTAGGGGGATTAGGGGGAGGGATTTTCGAGCTCTCAAACATTATTCTAACTTTAACTAATCAAAAATAAGTTGGGGTGCTATGTGAATTGATTAATCTTATAACCCCAATTTTTTTTTGGATATTATGATTGTGTAGTGTATGAGTCTAAGTGCTCGTTTGACATATCACATTTGGATTACAATAACCATAAAAAGATAAAATAATTTAAAAAATCAGTAAGATAAAATATCACATTCAAATCATAATCATTTTTTTTCCTCGTAAGGTCAAAAAAGTCAAAAAATTCCATTCCAAACTACACTTTTTAATCCCAGACTAAAAAAATAAAAAAAGTCAACACACATTCCAAACCAACAATAAGGCCTCATTTGGAAACAAGTTTTTTTAGTAACTTTTTGGCTAAAATGTGATGTAAAAAAAATTAATATGTTTGGGATTTTATTTGACTTTTTACGAAAAGATATGCAAAAAATAGAGAGAAAATAGAATCTTTGACTTTTTAGTATGGGTTATTGGCTTTTTGATTTTTTTAATAATTTTTTGACTTTTTAACTAAAAGGGACACTTGCCAAACGAGGCCTACGTATAAAATGAATCTAACTCATAGAATAGTGATTATAAATAAAATTGAGAGTAAAAATTCTAAAATTATATTACTGATGTAAATTAGTCCCAAGACCACGACAATTTTTTTCCCGAAATGTGACAGGACTTCATTGGTTAGTTTGCAAACGAAAGCAAACGAGTAGTAATTGACGTCAGATCTGTGCCGCGTCGACGCACACGATTGCGGCACGTAATGGGGAGAAAACGAACGGTCTTGTTTTAAAAGTAAATTAAAAGTCGATTTTTTAATTTTTTTTAAATATATATATATATATATAATAGAGAAATAATCAGTTTGTTTAATTTGAAGTTTTTGAATTCACTTTTTAAAAAATTTACAAACAGAGATATGGAAGTGGTGACAATAGTGATGATATTAATGGCGGTGGCCATGACAATAATGATATGGTAGTCAAGTGATGTGATGGTGACAGTGATATAGTGTAGTGACATTAATACAATTTAAACTATATAATATTTTTATTTTTTAAAAGTGAAGAACATAATTTGACCCAATAAACTTGTTTTTTGATCATTTATTTTTTCTTATACCAAACATCAAAAAAGACAGAAATTTTTTTAAAAAAATACTTCCCGTCTAAATAAACTTAGCAGTAATGTCTTAAAAGATTCCCAATTTATTTTTAAAAGAGTGGTGATTTTTAATCTGAAACCAACTACTATGTTCAAATTGAATTGCACAGTGCAATCCATCATAGTACTACCCAATACAAACTGAAAATGTTAGATTTCAAATTACAAACAATTCTTCTTTCTAAAATTGAGAAGGTTAATCTTGTTGGAATGTGTCCCACATCGTTTGAAGTTGTCCCATCTGTGCTACTTATAAGGCTCTAATTTCCCTCTCTTTAATATTTGGATTTTAAGGAGAAGTGTGGGTTGGACTTTTCAATTTGGTATCAGAACTTGGTTGGGCCTGTCACTAGTAGGCTATTTGTTCAACTAGTGTGTGTTGTGGTCCAGGAGGGTGTATTGGGATGTGTCCCATATCGCTTAGAGTTGTGCTAGTTATAAGGCTCTAATTTCTCTCTCTTTAATATATGGGGTTTTAAGAAAAAGTATGGCTTGGACTTTTCAACTAATCCCTCTTCAAGTTTGAAAACATACATTGAGTCTTACAACTTAGCATATTTATATTAAGTTTTTAATTCACATTTCATTGATAATTTGTTAGTCATATAGATGGGGAAAAAATGATATTATCATCTTTTTTACATTGAAATGTATATTTACCCTTATTTATTCATCTGTCTACAAACTATCTACAATGATTCCAGTCATTTTAATCTTACTCAAAGGAAAGTTGATGTAATTATGCCGAACTTATAAGATTTATTACATTTTTTTTAAAATCTCAAGGAATGTCAGCATAGTTTACTCATTAAATAAATATTTTTAATGGTTCTACAACCCTCAAAAGATAAATTTACTTTGATAATGAAGCTAGATTGATTGGCTGGATGGCCCTACAATTGAATTTGAATTCAATAATGTAGGTATGAATGATCATGCTTGAGAGAATGTGTTATGTTTTATTCCTGCAAAAATTGTAGTTATTCTTGTTGTGTATCATTTTCATTCTTGATTTTTTTTTTTTCTCTAATTTCTTTTGTCGTATTTTTTAAAATAAATCGTGGAAATTTTGAATACTTCTCACATTAATTTATAATTTTTGTATGAAAACAATCATAAAAAAAAAAGATTAAAAATTGAAAAAACTCTGAAAAGTGTTTCCTAAAAGAAAGGCATTTTCAGAAAATTTTCTCGAGAATAACTTTTTTGAAATAATTTGCCAAACATTATTTCGGTTTTAATTTCTGTTTGTTTATGCTTTCAAGAACAAAAAATTGACCAAATGAGCATAAATTTCCTAATAAGTTAAAAGTAGAGAAATTATAGAACAGAAAAGTCAATGAATTTGAAGAAAGTTTGTTATGAGAGAGAATAAATTTTTAAAATTTTAAACTAGTTTGAATTTAGAGGTAAGAAAATTCACCACTAATCTTTTATGCAACAGCAATAGTCTACGGGCACCCATTGTCTCATCATCCAGCTATGTATGTAAACACAGAGGAAATGACTAGCAATAAAACAAAGCGCCCACTAACCCTTCGTTTGGGAAGAGTTTAGTTGTGGTTTGGCAAAAAAAAAAAATTTATTCGCTTTTTGACAGATTTTTTTAACTCGAAGCTAAAAGGTTCATTGGGTTAGTTTTTTTGGGTTTTTTATTTTTTATTTTTTGAGAGAAAAAATGAAATGATTATAGTTTAAATGTGATATTTTGGGGTGTTTTGGAAAGATGGTAAAAAGTAATATTTTTGCTTTTAATTAAGCTTTTGGCTTTTTTGGACAAATGATTTGGGAAGTTGGTAAAAAGTTATTTTTAGCTTTTTTTATTAATATTTGTTTATGATGTCAAATCATAATAAAATGACTAAATTACCCTCATTCAATTTAAAATATTTACAATTTCACCCATATAGCACATTTTGACCCATGAGGGGTAGAATTGTAATTTTGCCAATGGCTGAAAACCAACTTTCCAGATGTCTTTAAATACAAAAAAGCCAACTTTTGACTTTTGCTACAAACGCACAAACGTAGATAAAAGTCAAGTATCCAAAAGAGGCCTTTGTCTTTTTGACTTTTTAGCCTATTTTGTCTTTTAATAACCACATAGCCAAACGAAACCTTAATTTAGTCTGACTTAGCTAATTTAGCCTAGTTAAATTAGTTCTGTTTGGGAAGAACTTTTGCCGTTTTTTGGTTTCGATGTGATGGTTATAAGAGAAAAAATGAAATGATTATAGTTTGCATATGTTATTTTGTCTTATTAACTAAAAACATATTTTATCTTTTTGTACTTATTTAGACATTTTAACTATTCTCAAATAAGCTCTAAATTTAAGAAACAATTATCATAAAACAAAAAAAAGAAAAGTCTTATTTCCATGGAGATAAATTTAAAATGTGTTTGAATCTTGAATTTGAGAAAAAATTGTCTCCTAAAATAAATTCAAGAACCAAACAATCGATTGCAATGCTTTTTCTTTTTTTTTGAGTTGGGTTTCTCTCATATTGAGATCTTAACATGATAGAACTTGAGGAGTTTGTAGGGCTCAACACAGGTCTCGTTTCGATGATTCGAATTGTTCATTTTGTAGAGCTCACAATGTATATTATCCATGAAAAACTTTAGTGCAATCCGATTATTGTAACATTTTTACATTTATCACTAAAAAAATGGATGATCTATTTCAAATATATATATTTGTCGTCTATTTTTTTCAGAGACAAATGTAATAAAAAGAAAAAGTTATGATTGTTGGATCGAACTAATATTTTTCATAGATAATATACATTGTAGACCTTGTAAAATAAACGGTTTGGATTATTGAAACGAGACTCATGTTGAGCTCTACGAACCTTTCAAGTTCTGTCATGCGAAGGCCAACCCTTTTTGTTTTCTTATATAATTTGATATTGTTAGAGCAACTTCAATAATTACAAATACAAATTACTTCTTGTGTTTTTGAAAATTACAAATATCCCTTGCCAGATTTTTTTATCTAACAAAATTAATAGAAAAATGAAATTTCTAACTATTCTCCTATAAAACAATAAAATTACCCAAATTGTTAATTAAAAATATATTTTTTACATCATTAAAATTGTTAATTGACTTGATAATTTATTAATAAAATGATACATTTGTTATGTGATTAAAAACTTGAAGGGAAGTAAAATAATTTTCAAAATTATCGGAGGCAATTCGTATTTTAAGCATATCTCAAAGAGTATATTTATAATTTACTCTAAAATTTAATATGATGGACACAAAAAATACGCGTGTTATATATTGTATAGGATGAGAGTATCGTGTTAAATTTTAATATGATAAATATTTAATTATTAACTTTTGCAATTTACTATATTACTCATAAAAATGTAATGTCGTGTATTTTTTTATTTATATAAATTAAATTAAAATCAATATATTTTTTAAAAATACTAACCATCACATTAAAATAGTTTTAACTCAAATTACAATTTGAAGAGATTCTACCAAACAAATACTAATTATCAAATTTAATTTAATTAAAGGGTAAATTACATTGATCTTCTTTCACAGTTTTGGCATAAATACACTAACCTCCTTTTTAGCTTAAAAGATTCAGAACTAAAGGAGATGATATAATAAAGATGCAAAGATAAATAAGGTAAAATAAATATTTCAGCATAAAATAAATAATATCATTTTTTTATACATATAACTAACGAACAATTCACGAAAAAAGGCACAAGTGTTATTGAATCAAAACTTAAAGGGATCCAGTATAATTATGCCAAACTTGTGTGACTTACTATATTTTCTCTAAATTTCAAGTGAAGTCTATGTAATTTACCCTAGTTTTAATATAAGTTTTGAATTAGACTAACGAATTTAAATTTAAAATACACTCACACACACACACATATATATATATATATATATTAATTCTTGAATTAAAAATTGTTAATTAAAGTTCAATTTAATGGCATTGTGAATACATTTCAAAATTTTAACAGCTTCAAAACAACCATCTTACCAAACCATTTTTGGTCAAAGTTTCCATAAATGCTCAATCTTGCAACAATTTTAAATGCTCAAGATTTCCATATCTTTGAGCAACAAATTTATGATCAAAAGGAACAAAACTTGGAGACAACGTGAACTGCACATGATGCAATCCGAATTATGCTCTAACCTTCCTTGCAAATCTGCACAAGATCCTACTAATTGCAAACAATTTTTAAAAAAAAAAAATTCCCAATCACGACTTAAATTGCGTTTATGAAAGTGTAAAACTTTGCATCACATTGAAAAACACAAGCACTTGAAACAAAACGGGAAAAAAAAAATACACGCACAACCGTTCATCTTTCTTACTTGCTATGAGATTTTCTAAATCACCATGGGAAGGGAAAGAGACAGATGAAGAGATTTGATACATCAGCGCATGAGGCACAATGTTACAACATTACATAGTTATATCTAAGATCATGCAAGGAAAAAAAAAAACAATAATACAACATCAAGTACAAGTCTCCTAAAGCTCCGAAACTAATATAAACAACACTGGCATACAGATTTGTTTTTTCCAACTCAGAATGGGAAGCAAACAATGCTACAAGACTTGAATGAAGCTTGTTTGATTTGTTTCATTGGCCTCTTATCAGATTTCATGAGGGCACTTTGAAGTGAAACAGCCAGGAGATGACAAAGGCGAAGACCATACAAGCCAGTAGGAAGTTGAGAAACCGATGGCCCTGCCAGAAGTTTCGGGTCTCTGATAGGGGTGCTGGTGTCAATGCTGCTGCAGCTGCAGTGTCATTTGCTTCATTCCATTGTTCCATCAACTCGGTTTCGTTTGCACCAACAACGTTGCGTGCAGTTGATCCGCATATCTCACAGGTTCTGCATTTCAAAAAGAAAAACGAGGAAGATTGATGTAATTTAAAGAACAAGTATAACAGAGAAAGGTTGCAGTTGGTGTAAAACTATTTGCACAGAAACCATTCTCAGAACGTTTCACAGACAAGACACAAGAGAGTGGATCCCACATGAAGCATGCCTGCAATGAGTCTGAAGAGACAAGTCTCCGATGAAAAAACAGTCTCTGTAAAACACACATTTCTTGCAGAACAGAGAAAAGTTAAGGACCTCAGATGTCGCCAAGATGTCATTGAACTTAAAATAATAAAAAACAGAAAAGCCTCCTACAGAGAGATGACAACATCTTCCAGAAAGAGTATTTACCACTCTAAAGTCAAAGTGCAATTTATGATTTTGGTGACGTTTACCTAGCCTTGTTTCGTTTAACCTATTTAACGTCAGCTACACTCCAGTTTGTTCTATGTTACATGCTTCCCACATGAATTTAAAAACAAATATATAATTCATGAATTAAAACAAATACACAATAGATTATATTGCTAAAGGAAGATAACAGGATAAGAGCACACAAATTAATCCAAATAAATTAACACTCATTTATGACCCAAATACTTGCCTCAATTCTCCAAGCTACAATACATTCTGATCAAATAGAATAAAACAACAATATCATATGAACCTTCTCAGAAAATAATTGACATGAGAATTGAAGCAAAGAAAGCGCTAGTGAACAAATGATAAGTTCTCGCCACAACACTCTGTTCACAACTTCACATCCATTGGGGGTCCCTCCAGCTACCCTGCCCTTCCGAGTGGATCACCCAAAGGTTTTTATAATAACATAAAATAAATTAAATTGTGAACTCCCATTAGACCAAGGACTTCACTGAGTGAAAAACAAAAAATCTTTATTGCTTTTCATTGGCTTATGTTTGGCAAAGCCACTTATCTCCATATTACTTCAATCCTGTACAATAAAAAAGGCAGCAATAAGCCATTTTTCAAACCAACTCAATGTTGGTGTTCCTGTGAACCAGATAGTAGAATGAGGGGGACTTTGCTCGAATCACTTTTTCAGATTCCCAAACAAGACAAGAAAATAGTAAAAAGACAAGAAGGATTGAAACATAAAAATCAAGAAGAAATACAGCAATTATATATATATACAACAAAAAAAAAAAAAAAAAAAAAGAAGAAGAAGAAGAAGAAGAAGAAGAAGAAGAAGAAAGAAAAATACTTAATTCAAACAGTCTATCCCAGAAAAAGAAACTGAATCAGGCATTTCTTGAGAAAATTATTTTATTAGTGGTGATTGGAGAAGAAACCCTAGCACTCTAGTAGTATCACTGCAATACAATGAAGCCAAGTCTAATACTTATCTGAGATCCGCATAGCATTCAAGATTGGCTTGAACTCAAGATGATCCTAGCAATTCCAATTCAGACCCAACTAAAAGAGGTTCAGAAGAGACTGTGCTTGGCTAGAATACTAAGATGATCGATAGATTTGAGAAACAAGATGATAGGTCAATCGATACATAAGGAAGAGGAAATGCTCACCATGACCAATGCACTAAAAATTGGAAAACAATAATAAGCACTAAAGAAAAAGAGAAAAAGAAAAAAAAAAGATGAATATCTTACACCTGGAACTCCAGATGTCGGGCTTAGTGTTTTATCTTTTACACAGCAGGTCACAAACCTGGATAAGGAGGAGGTCTGTGTGCTAGGTAGTTTGACAGCTAGCGCGTAAAAATCTCTGATCCCTTATGAACATGAATTCTAGGCCTAGACCCTACTATTTTGAATAAAACAATGACTATGAAACATTTTGAGAGTGAAACCCACCATGATCTTGATTTCAAAGTCCATCTTGGGTATGGATTGGAGTCGGAGGATGATGATTAATATTGGACAAAAAGAAAAGGAAATTTTAATGGCCACCATAATACATGGAACAAAGGTAGATCACAGGATAAAAGGATAGAGACCAATCAAAGCAGACAGAGGAGGGGGTGACAATATGGCAGGTGAAGTCACCACCTGAAAAGAACTACTATAGTCAAGCAAAACTAAGGGGTTGTTTGGAATGTCCTAAATAAGTGCACTTTTTGACTTTTTGGATTAAAAAGTTGAGGAAAAAAATATGGTTGTTTGGGACTTTTTGACTTTTTACGAAAAAATATGTATTAAAAAATTGTATAAATTAGTGTATAGGAGAAGCTTTTTGGCGAGTAGGCAGTACGATGGGCAGTACGGTGGCAACATTGTGCATAGTGTACAGGAGATGCTTGCCTCCTTTTCGGGCATTGAATTGGACGGTTTTGTTCGTCCCGTGGGGGCCACCATGGGTCCCGTTTTGCTAATCGGAACCGTTCAATGTGTAGAACTCGTCGAGTACTATATGCTTGTAAAAGATCACGTTGATCAAATATTGATAGCTATCTGATCAGATTAGTTTTTTGTCAACCGTTAACTATAACACCATTCATTTTTTTATACAAAACTGATTTGATCATGTAGTTAGCGATATCCGATCAATGTAATTTTTCACCAGTATATAGTACTCGACGAGTTCTACACATTGAACGGTTCAGATTATCAAAACGGGCCGAACAACACCACCTTGTTTGTGCACCCGCCTGTTCTCTTTATCCAACCAAAATCAACTAAAGTACAACTCACTAGTACAACTCATGTGAGAAATGAGTTGTATTTTTTTTTTTTTGTAAAATTAATTTTTTTATATTTTTTTTTTGGTGAATAGTGGTAACTTTGTAAATTTTTTAATAACTTTTAGCGTTTTGACTTTTTTGAAGGATGCCAAACCATCCCTAAATCATTTCTATCCATGTCCGATGGGTCTAGCTCTAAGGCCAAGTTTGGCTATCCTAAATAAGTACACACTTTTTATCTTTTTATCTTTTTTCCATCACATCATCTTTCTACTTTTCTGCACATCTTTTCGTAAAAAGACAAAAAGTACACTTATTTAGGTCATCCCAAACAACCCCTAAATCTATTTTACTTGCTCCAATGGAACCAATGTTGAAAAGATTGAAAATATCAAGCAACCATAACCACTAATCGACTCATTGAAAAGTTAAGCATTAATAATCCAAATGCATATTGGAGCAAGAACCTCTGCCAGGTGCAGGCTAGCTTCCATACTATTTGATCACAAACTGATGCAGTACAGAAGACGAACCATTGAATGGCAGGTCAGTTATAGTTCCCGTTATTCTTTTCCTATTCAAAGGATCACATCCATGCTATTTCATGACTCCCACTATGTGTAAGGTGAGGTGACTGAGTTTCAAACCTCTCCCTTTGATTACATTATCAGATCATTGGGCTTTATGAGGAGAGTTCTTTTAACTTTATGTGATATAAAATATTTATCAAAATTCTTCTAACAAACCTCAATGGTTTTTTTAACGTGAACTGTTATTGAGTTTCAAGAACAAGTACAAAATTCCAAGGGCATAGCATATGAACCAAAAAACAAACAAGCAAAATACAAATACAACACCGCAGTAGGCTTGTCTGTGCTTCCTACCTTGCAACCCTATTCTAGCCTATAACTAAAACACCCCAACTTTCATATAAGAAAGCCTTAAGCCTCCATGGACTGACATATGCTCAATCATCTGCTAAGCACATACCCCACTACATACGAGCTCCAAAATCATGCTCAAGCTTGACTTGTGAATGGAAAATGAACCCAAACAATCTGAGTGGTGAGTCAAGGGCCTCAAGGCCAAGTTGTCCATGAACAACTGGATTAATTTGCAACCTTATCTGATGGTAGAGAATTCCGACTCAAACCCCCCAAATAAGGGTTTATCATGAAGGGTCTAGGCAAGGAATTTCTAACCCTGGTAATCAAATAACTATAGTATAAC